>BROE01000026.1:7266024-7308569 GCA_036571765.1 Plecoglossus altivelis
GGGGGGGGGGGGGGGGGGGGGGGGGGGGGCGCAGTCTCCAGTGTATGGGGCTGGCCTACATAAGATCCCAATCAAAGGCTGCTTGGGGGGAGGAGGGGTGGGGGTGCAGAGGGGCGGGCGGGTGTCCTCTTTTCTGCAAACAGAATGTGTAAATGTTTTTCCTCGTGTTTTCCTCTCCGAGTGCTTCCATGACAGCCAAGAGTCGGAGCTGGGAGAGGATGGGAGAGAGGGGAGAGAGCGGGAGAATGCGCTGGCGCCTGCATGAGTTAGGGGAATACAAGACCAAACAAACAGTCACAGAGAGAGCGAGACAACAGGATGGAAAGCAACGAGGATGACAGAGAGAAACGGAGAGGGCGAGATAGATAAAGAGAGAGAGAAAGCAAGAGAGAGAGAGAAAGAGAGAGAGAGAGAGAGAGAGAGAGAGAGCGAGAGAGAGAGAGGAAAAAAAGAACCAGAGCTTGAGACAAGAGACGTAGATGTAGCTGATGCACGACTGGCATGCAACGTGCTGGTCTACTTAACCAGAACAGTCGGTTCTGTTCCTCAGCTCGGCCGCATACTCTCAGACACCCGTAGGATTAATAACACCTCAGCGCACCCTCTTCGGAGCGCAACTCACACACGGCTTGCGGGCCAATTCATCACTGGCAACAGGCTTTGGATTCTTGGTCATCTGTATCTGTCGCAGTGGAGGGTGGGGGAGGGGGGAGGGTGTGAGCGGGGTGAAGCAGGAAGTGTGTGGGGTGTGGGAAGGGGAGGGGGGGGGGCAGGGGGGAGGGTTTGGCAGCAGCGAGAGAGGTTTCGGCGCAGATGCAAGAGGCGAGAACAGGTGCCCGGACGGTTCGTTGGCGTCTGTAGAGCGGCGTGAACACGTGGGAGACGAGACGCCTTCCGCGTGACGGCGAGAGGCAATCTGTCGGCCGCTACATGACTACCCTTGGGTCCCTCAGACCGCCAGCCGGCTGCAGTTCAGGCTGTGGAGGTGATAGATGTCCGCTTCTGACAAACATCCGTCTCCTTGGAATTCAGCGGACAGTGCAAATACTGATGTTAAACATTCCTTATTCAGCACCAAAAGTCAAGGAGGAGTCCAGCTCTGGAATAAAAGGTTTAGGCAGGGCTACAGTTCCAGCCAACCTAAATCCTACACACTTACTGCAGATGACACAACACTTTTGTTATAGGACAAGACGGATTTCATCGTTATTCCTGAAACCGAACAACAAGCGTTCTCCAAAGCATGAAGGCAGCAGCTGTTTTCAACCGTTCCCACCATTGTCTCCCTTGGGGTTCTGTGTTTTATTTGTTCTGGTGGTTTAAAATAGCGCGATGCCCCTGGTGCGCTGTGCTGGATGCCTCTGATGCGGCGCATGCCAAAGATTGTTTGTTTTTGATGTGGCACGTTTTGATCTTTGAGGAAAACACTGCGTACACCTTCACAGCGAAACATTTCCCGAGCATAAACAGCCGCGTTGATCGAATCAGAATTGAGCCCTTTTGGGGGGGTGGAGGGGCGGGTGGGGGTGGGGGCGTGTCACGCTTTAATCAGAGGACGCGCGGCAGCTCAGCTGGCCAAAGGAACGACTGTACGTGTGATTGTTTGAAATCGCCATGGTTACCTCGACACTGGAGGTCATTATAGTGCTCCCCCCCCCCCCAAAACAAAGAAACCAGAGATAGGCGCCTGACTACCAGCACAAATTGCCTCCATCTGTCACCATTTAAACATTAGGCTGTCAAACAGAAGCTGATTCCTCTCCATTCATAGATTCCCCTGGTGGTTTTGCGATGAAGAATTGTTCCAATATAAAGAGGCCGTTCTCTGCACCTTCACCGGAACATTCAGGCACTCCTATAGAAAAGTATGGAGGCAGCTTTGGTTAGTGTCTCTTAGGGAGTCGTGGTGGCTTGTGTTGGTGGTGGGAGATATGGTTTCCTTGTTTGTACCCTGTGTGAGGTGCCATCGTTAAAGGGCCTTTACACCAGGCACCTCATTATAAGTAGCATGAAAAAGCTGGTGTCGGCGGGGCCGATTTTTTCTGATTACCGTAGCTCTTTGTAACCCTGACAACCCAAATGAAGAGGCATTCACTGTCTGTCCTTGGTCAGTGCTTGAATTGGGATTTAAGAGGCAAACATTAATCCATCACACTAGCTGTCTGACAACCCCCACCTGAAGCTGTTAAGGGGAGACCGAACCTCGTTCACCTCTCATCAAATCAGACAAGCGACTCTCTCGCTCGCCCGATCGCGCGCGCGCGCACGCACGCACGGAGACGCCCGCGCCGAAAACACGTGCGCGCCCCTCTCTCCTTCATGCATCATTCAGATGCACGTCTGCTTCGCGTGTCCACCCTCTGTCGCTCTCCCCCCTCCGTCGCCCTCTCTTCTGCGCTCCGTTTTTCCAAAAGCACTCATTAGGTCCACTCTGTCTTTTTCGCTCTCTCGCTCTGACTCACCCTGTATCTCCCCCCCCCCTCCCCCTGCCTCCATCTGTCACCATTTAAACATTAGGCTGTCAAACAGAAGCTGATTCCTCTCCATTCATAGATTCCCCTGGTGGTTTTGCGATGAAGAATTGTTCCAATATAAAGAGGCCGTTCTCTGCACCTTCACCGGAACATTCAGGCACTCCTATAGAAAAGTATGGAGGCAGCTTTGGTTAGTGTCTCTTAGGGAGTCGTGGTGGCTTGTGTTGGTGGTGGGAGATATGGTTTCCTTGTTTGTACCCTGTGTGAGGTGCCATCGTTAAAGGGCCTTTACACCAGGCACCTCATTATAAGTAGCATGAAAAAGCTGGTGTCGGCGGGGCCGATTTTTTCTGATTACCGTAGCTCTTTGTAACCCTGACAACCCAAATGAAGAGGCATTCACTGTCTGTCCTTGGTCAGTGCTTGAATTGGGATTTAAGAGGCAAACATTAATCCATCACACTAGCTGTCTGACAACCCCCACCTGAAGCTGTTAAGGGGAGACCGAACCTCGTTCACCTCTCATCAAATCAGACAAGCGACTCTCTCGCTCGCCCGATCGCGCGCGCACGCACGCCGAAAACACGCCCGCGCCGAAAACACGTGCGCGCCCCTCTCTCCTTCATGCATCATTCAGATGCACGTCTGCTTCGCGTGTCCACCCTCGCGCTCTCTCTACCCCCTCGCGTCGCCCTCTCTTCTGCGCTCCGTTTTTCCAAAAGCACTCATTAGGTCCACTCTGTCTTTTTCGCTCTCTCGCACTGACTCACCTGGTATTCCCCCCCCTCCCCCGCCCACCCCCTGTCTTCCCTCTAAAGACACAAAACTCTAGAGAGATGAACGGATTTCTTTCAGCCATCAGTAAAAGTTGTTCTGGAAACTGTGCTCATTACTCTCCCTCGCTTCCCGGTGTGGAGAGTGAGAGAGGAACACTGGGGAAGGACTTTTCTAGGGGGAGCAGACAAGAGAGAGAGAGAGGCGGGGGGAGAGGGAGAGGGGCGGGGGTCGCGGTTCACCAGCGAGGCTTCTCTCCACACTGCGAGCTTCAAAGTTGGGCTTCTGCGGCCCCTGCTGCCCGTCTGCTGGGCTCTGACGCGATGCTTGACAGGACGGGCAGGGGTGAGGGCCGCATCAGAGAGCCCAGATAGCTCTGCAGGGTTCATTAAAGCAAAGTCTCTCTTTCCTTCTCTCTCTCTTCCCCTCGGACAGCCCTCTCCTCGCTCTCGCTCTCTACCCAGCCCCGTCTCTCCTCTACGAGCCTCTCTCGTCTTTCCCGCACGCTCCTTTGTGGTTGAACCCTCTCAGGTGCTCTCTCCATCGCTCCGTCCTCAAACGCATCTCCTCCTTTTTTCCTTCCCTCGGCTTCGCTTCCTTCTCTCTTTGACTCTCTCTGACTCTCTCTGACTCTCTCCACGAGTCCTCTTGCTCTCCTTGCTTTCACTTCTGTCACTTTATGCCTTTCTTCAGCCCTTCTCTGGTCCTCCCCCCTCTCCCTGCCCTCCCCCCTCTCCCTGCCCTCCCCCCTCTCTTCTCCTCCCCCTTCTCTGGCTCTGTGCTCTTTAATGACGAGGCAGTGAGTCACTGCGCCCGCCACGGTGTGGCATGGAGATAAATCTGCGATAAATGATGGGCCACATAGTTAAGTGTACACGACAGCATCCAGAGATGCGCCATTGAGCAGACATTCAGCTAGAGGTTCCTGTGTGTGTGTGTGTGTGTGTGTACCTGCGGTCAACATGCTTGCACACAAATGCGTTCGTTGAACTGCAGAACCAATGTTGACGAAGGGCGTGCGCACGTGGGCGCTTGCATTCGCGCGCAGATGCACGACCAGACGTGCGCGCAGACGCACACACAGACGCACACACACAGACGCACACACAGACGTACACACACAGACGCACACCCCGCGTGTGGCCACATGCAGACAGGCTGATTAGTATCCCTCCAGGTGCGGCACTGATCCCTGGGCGCAACAAGGCCGTGTCTGTAAGGATATCTATCATGGCTCTATATCTATCAGGGCTCCAGCAGGGCCCGTAGCAGCACAGGCTAGCCATCCATCCCAAGCTGCCGTGCTGGGACACAGGTGGCAAGTGTGGGCCCTGGTTTCACACAGCCCCCCCTCCCACCTCCCTCCCTCCCCCTCCAGCCAGGCTGGCTGCCCTCGACGCAGTCACACGCAACACGCACGCTAGGGGACGCGCTAATAGATGCTAGCTAAACAGCCTGGCGATGCTCGTCACGAGGACGTCACGGGGAGAGCAAGATCCAAGTGTTCCCGGGGAACAAGCCTACGTGTGTGACGAGGTGTTGCTGTGTTGACAATGCAAAACAAAGCCACAGGAAGTCTGGGGAAAATAAGGGTGAATTTAAGAGCGGGAAGTCTCAGACCGTTAGCTTAGCTAACTCCACGGTCACATGCAAGATGAAAGATGAGCCTCTGCAGATGAACACTGTATGATAATTAGCATCATTTTTGAAAAGTTCGATTCAGGGTTTTTTTTCTCCTCCCCCTCCCAAGATGAAGACATCCACTTGCATGTTTTCGCATCTGAATTATTTACCATTGCATTAGCACCCGCCTCCCTTCTCCCCATGAGTCCACAGACACGCGCGGAAACGCAGTACAAACGCAGCGCGCATTCTCCCCTGCGCGCGCAGATCTCTCCCCCCCCCCCCCCCCCCGCTGCCAGTCAGGGAAGCCTTTCTCTCCCCCAACCTCGACCGCAACGCGACCACATCCATCCGCCGCGGCGCTCATTACCTCAGCCCGACTGTTTCAGATCGCAGCTTTGAATAACGAGGCCGTTATGGTAATGAAACCTCCTAGACAGACCTGAAGGGCTTTTAAATACCGCCGCTGAAACACTGAAATGTCTCTCTGCAAGTTAGCATAGCCTCGTATACGGCACACACACACACACAAAAGGGTGTTTCTCGATTTCAATTGTTTCAATTGAGGATCCTTCAAGACGCGAGTGTTGTTCCTGAAGGGGAGATGCTGAGGTGTGCCCAGGTAGGTTATGACGTGGTAGGTAGGTATCTCCTTTTCCATCGGAGATCCTCCCAGATAACCGACTCTCCCCCTGTCTTTCTCATTGCTCTCAGCGTCCTCCTCGCAGCAATGAGGAAAAGGGGAAAAATTCAAAGATGTGGGCTTCCCTCCCTGGGGTGCACAACCTCATTATATTCGAAGCTGCCTTAACTTCCCTGGTTCGGTCGTTCGAGATGGGAGAGTGGGGGAGAGAGGAGAGGAGAGAGGAAGAGGGAGAGAGAGAGAGAGAGAGAGGGAGAAGAGGAGAGTAGAGAGGGAGAGAGAGAGGGAGAGAGAGAGGGAAAGAGTGGGGGAGAGAAGAGGAGAGGAGAGACAGGGAGAGAGAAGAGGAAAGGAGAGAGGGAGAGAGAAGAGGAAAGGAAAGAGAGAGAGAGAGAGAGAGAGAGAGAGAGAAAGAGAGAGGAGGGACGAAGAGGGGGGGGGAAGAAAGTGAGGAAGAGAGAGTGAGAGAGAATCTGTCACTGAGCTCATTCTCTGTTGAGATCCTTCTTGAGTTCTCTCCATAGATAGAAGTGCAAAGTTGTTGTAATATAATTAGCCACCTGTTTTTTTCCCCAACCATCTGGTTCTTGTCAAGATTTTCTCATTGCGAATGCAACAAAGTCGAAGTTTACGTGTCAGAAGTATTGGCACTAAACTTGCATTAAAAAGTATACATAATTCATCGAGAGGACTAACAACTCGTGAATACAAAAAAGTGCTTGTTCATCGGATTGTTCTGTTTGTTTCCCACGTTTAGCAGTTCATTACCCACCTTGAGACGAGGGTGCGCTTGATATGATGGAACTTAATCGCCAGATCAAGACTACGTACAGACCGGAGCATAAATCTCCGAACACCAGGAATTTAGCTTTCATGTGTTGCTACTAGTCTGTCCATAAATCCCCCCCCATGACAGCCTGTTTCAGATGTCAGTAATAAAGTTGACTGGAGACATAAAATAATCTCACCTATCACCCCCCTCCCCTCCCAGGAGATAACATCCCTCCATAACCTATTTCTCTTTTTCCATTCATAGCGTTCGACAGCGTTCCATCTCTGCAAGACCACATCTCTTTGGTCTCTCGGCCCAAAGATGGCGATAATCCCGAACCCTTGGCGTGAAGGCTGAAACGGCCCCGAGCTTTGCACACACTGGCCAGAGCCCACCCTTGATGGCGTTCCTCTCCGTCGGGGATTAGCATCGGGGATACACTAAAGCTGCAAATCGAAGGCGTCGACACGCGATCTCCTTTGTATTCTCCTTGGTGTAACGCCATCGCCCTTGCTCCTCAGGATCGCTTTTGCTAATCTCCTGCTACAAGCACTTTCCCTTCAATTCGGGGGGCAATTTCCTGAAATATAACAACGGCTGAATTAGTTTGACCCGTGGCGTGGCAGGAAAACCCAGGCGGCGTGCAACAAAGGAGTCTGGCAAAACAGGGAAGGATAAAGCCGTCAAATGTTTTGTCGCGGCGCCAATCAAAAACTAGACATGTTTCCCCCCCCTCGCCCCCCGCCCCTCAATCCAAGCGGCGTCAATCTCGCTGTGTAAACCTGCCACCGGCGCCTGACAACCACGCGTTGATTCCGGCAGAGTCGCCACGTCGACCCCCCCTTCCTGTCGGGATGGAAGAAAAACAGGCGGCGGGGGCTGTTTGTTTTCCGAATAGCGGAGGAGCGTCGAAGATTGACGCGACAACTTGAATATGACGGCAGCTAACCTCCCCAGGTACAGGCGACGGCGCTGAAGACGCTCGCTTTTTTGGGGGGGGGCCGGTTCCTGGGAGGACTTGACAAAGAGAGAACGAGGTTTAGCAGACTAGTATCAGCCACCAGCATTTCCTGCTAACAGGGCTTTTGAATCAAACCCTTTATGAAAACGAGAGCGAGACGCTTAAGCGAGATGATTAAAAGACCTCGGAGATGATTGCGGGCCGGGAAAACCAGCGTTTGCGACAGACACGGTGAATGAAAGACAGAGATGGAGATTGAGAGAGGCGACGGCCAAGACTCAAAGAACACCGACGACAAGGACAGCGATGATGGACCTTTTTAGTCATTGAATACTACACCGTCATTTCAACATGTACCGACGCAAAACAAGGGAACGTCCCGGCATGTTATAATGGTTGTTTTTCCACAAACTAAAAACACCTCAGATTTTTCGGAGAAATTACACTTCTCACAATGGGGGGAATCGGGCGGTGTGCAAAGATAAATGGAAAAAGACAGCGAGAGCAATTTAAAAACACAGAGAGCGAAGAGGAGACAATTTGTGCCTTTCGTCATTACCAATGCATGAGGCGTGATGCAAAACACTTCCACTATAGCCTCCCCAATGTTTTGCCACATCGCTGAACTAATTGGCGGAGGGAAATCGTCTAACAACGAACCAAATTAAAGGGTTGATAACGGCGTTTCCCCTTTTCAGTTTGCTGGAAGGGGCGTCCGAGTTGGTCCGAGTCCCTCGGATTCACCCTCCGACCAAACTTTCTCCGGACGATAACCTTTGCAAAAATAGGAAGGTTTTCTGTAGCTTTGTTAGTACTGCATTGATGTCACCTGGAGTGATTTCCAATCGGAGGGAAAGCAGAGCCTGTGTGTGTGTGTGTGTGTGTGTGTGTGTGTGGAGGGGGGGTGCAGTACAACCGCTTGGCTGTCTGCAATCTAAATGGCAGATATGTCCGATCTGACAAGAATGCACTAACGTATCGACCGGTAACTGTGTTGGACGTGCATGAGCTCAATATCAACGACGGCTGGGCTTGCGGACAGGAGGTGGGAGGAGAGGGGAGGGGAGGGGAAGAGAGGAGAGGGGAGGAGAGGAGAGGGGAGTGTTGCTGTCGATATCTTGGCAAACACTTCTGTTGTCTCTGCTTCCTGCTGCACTCAGCACCTAAACTCTGACAAGACTTCCTCATCTCATCTGCCACTAGGGCCCTCAGCGGAAACACACACGCCACGGACACACACTCGCACACAATGTATCACACGTACGCAAAGACACATTCCCACCCACACATACACAGACACACAAAAACACAAACACAAACACAAAAACAAACACAAACACAACAAACACACACACAAAACAAAACAAAAAAAAAAAAAAAAAAAAAAGAGAGGGAGGGAGGAGACGGGGAGGGAGGGAGTGAGAGTGAAGAGGAAGGAGGGGAGGGAGGAAGGAGAGATGGGTGGTGAGGGAGGGAGGGAAGATGAGGTGGCAAGATGGTAGATTAGATGGAAAAGGAGGTAGAGCGAGGGAAAAAGGGAAGAGAAGCAGGGCGAAAGCAGAAAAATGATGGAGGCAGAGAGACGGCGAGCGCCAGGGTAAAGGAGAGGCACTCGAGTGCGCCTCCCTCCACACTAGAGCGCCCGGAAAGTACTGACTTCATCAATCAATCACAATCAACTAATTGCAAGGCAGGCACATTCAGATGATGGCGCCGCTGGGTGTTAATGAAAATTGTACCTCTGCTTGACATAACATCTGATCCCGTTAGAGGTGGGAGTGAAGCCAGATCTTGACTGCCTGTCAGACTGTCTTCTACAAACCCGTGTTGAAAAAAAAGCTAGCATATAGTGTGTTTAACCAAACCACATCCGAGGCGTACTTGTAATTGAACTGCGTTTTCCTGACGTCTGAACTGAATCTTAATTAAAATCTGCCATTAAGGGCAATTGCGCATCTATTAGTGCATTTCATTTCCGAGGGCACGCGAACGCGTGGATCATTGGTATGTACGGTTGTGCGTGCGAGGTTGTGTTTATGAAACGTTCATCTGGCTAAGTGTGCACACAGGGACGTGAGTGGTGTGTGTGTGTGTGTAGGTGCGTGTGTGTAGGTGCGTGTGTGTAGGTGCGTGTGTGTAGGTGCGGGTGTGGAGGTGCGGGTGTGGAAGTGCGTGTGTGGAGGTGCGTGTGTGGAGGTGCGGGTGTGCAGATATGTTCATGGCCTCTGTGCATGTTCGGGTGTGTGCGTCGACATGTGCGACCAAAGAGCGTGTGTCTTTTTCCAGAGCGGGTCCACTGATTGGAGGACTAGGCGCCAAATGACGCTGCCGAGGGAGAGGGGGGGGGGGGGGAGAGGGGAGAGGGGCGGGAGAGGGGAGGGGGGGAGAGAGGGGCGGTGAGAGCGTCCACAGACAGCAGCAGCCCATTCACAGTCATTAAGCGCCGCTGTAATTATGCCCATTACACTGCTCATTATTTTAAAAAAAAGAAAAAAAAAGACTAGCATAATCCCCCACAGGACCGGAGTCACCACTTGGCTCCTTCATGAATGTCTTCCTGACTAGGATTAGCACCCGCTCCATCCTACTGACGGGGCCCTTGGCTTGATTCCTCCTCAGTGACAGGTCCCCATGCTGTCTCTCTCTCTCTCTTTCTCTCTGTCTCTCTCTGTCTCTCTCTCCTCTCCCTCTCTCTCCCTCTCTCTCCCTCTCTCTTCCCTCTCGCTTTCCCTCTCTCTCTCTCTCTCTCCTCTCTTTCCTTCCACAGACGTGGCCCTTCGGGTAAACAGCAGAGACGTAGTCGTCCTCCCCCCTCCCCCCCCCCCTCCTGCCCGCTTTCAGGCTCAGTCGGCTACAAGGAGATTACGACTCGGAGGAGAGTTACCAGCCAGGATCGAGTTTAGACACTTTGAAAGAGGATATCTGGTCAAGATCCAGCGGCTGCGGTTCAGAACAAAGAAGGACGCGAGAGGTGGGATGGTGGAGCTGCGATGGGATTAGTGGGCGATTGTTTCCCCGCACGCAGGGATGTTCTAATCGATCCGGCACGTCCGCCGATCGCAACGCACCTGACTCATCGGTTGTTCTCTCTGACATGATGTTGCTGTAGTTATTGTAGTGTCGCCAACATCAACACCTGAACCACTTTCGCTCGACCGCAGGTGCCTCCCGGCGGGCGCACCCTGAGCCCTGAGGTAGGTGCGGTTAAGGAGAGATGCGCCGTCAATCACCGCTAACGAATGCAAACAAAACCTGCAACCGACGCCAAAAATAACATTGTCTCCTTTGGAAGTACAAGGTTAGAATATTCCCACAGCAACGCTCACCCCCCCCCCTCCCCTTGCGGTGTTTGTTCCCAAAATAGCTACTTAGTCAAACTGCCTTGACACTGTATGCGATGCTGACGTGTGTGCGTGCGTGTGCGGTCCGCGTTTGCCGCGTGCGGACTCGCAGGGAAGGCTGGCAGGGTCGGGCTTTGAAGGTGCGGTGAAGGGTGGCGAGCTTGGGAGGCGTTGGGAGAGTTCCCCGGCTGTGGTGTGTCACTCAGATCGGAGACGGCTGTCAGCCTGGAAGTTTCTCCTCCTCGACTGATGGCTCCAGAGATCTGGAGGTCCTAATGATCTCACGGAGAGGTGGGATTTCATCTCTCCTTCAGTCGTCTCTCCTCCTTTCTCTTTCTCTTTGTCTGAGTTTCTCTCCTTGTCTCTCCGTCACTCTCTATCTCCTTCCTTCCCTCCTTCAATCGTTCCCTCCTTCCTTTCTTCCTACTCCCTCCCTCCTTTCCCCCTCCCTCTCTTCATCCCTCTAACCCTGTCTGTCTCTCCCTCGCCTCCCTCTCTCTCCTCTAGTTACCCTCCACGGCACAGCTTCCTGACGCTGTGTAGAGTTTTTCAAAGCGAGCGAGTACAGACAGTTTGTCTGCTTTCATGTTTTTGTCACAACACCCCCACACTCTGCCGTTCTCTAGTGGTACCGACTGTCGACGTGAACCTCACGCTGCAACGAGGACCGAGCCTGGTTACGCATTCTTAATTCGTCCCTTTGTTTTTTGGGATTGAATAAATACACCGCTAAAACGGAGCGGCGCAGCTGCATTCCAGCGACTTCCGCGATTCCGGCATCGCGAGGGACTTCCAGAGTTTGATAGTGAACTCTGGGCCCTCCGGTTCAGAGATCAGACACAAATTGAAATCAGTGAGTCATGATCCTCGCACGAGACACACACACGGCTTTGTGACTGGTTTTACAGGATGGACAGATAGCGCGGTTACGCACGAAACAAAGCAAACGAAATTCGGATAAAAGACCAGATTTCCACATTCGCTATCGTACTTTCAGCAACCTTCCTTCAGTCCGAGGACGTTTTAAACAGTGGCAGCTGTCTATCACAATCGCAAATGACTCGAATGACTACGCTAATCAACCGGGCTTTGAGGAAGTCAGTGGGACCACAGCAGATGTTTCCACACCGTGAGAAGAGGCCAAAAGCCGGCCAAGTCCTTAGCGACTGAAAACAGTCTGGATGCCGTCTGTACCCACCATCTCCGGAGAGAGAGAGAGAGACAGAGAGAGACAGAGAGAGAGAGAGACAGAGAGAGAGAGAGACAGAGAGAGAGAGAGAGAGAGAGGGAGTTCGGCACGCAACTTTGGCTTCTCCAGGACAGTGCAAATGCATCATAATCTCCCAGTGAAAACGTCCCATTGCAGAGGAAGAGACCTTCTCATCCCTGCGCTCTTTTCACGACAGAGTACAAGAGCAGGAAGCATCAATCTCCCATTGCCCCCCCACCCCCACCCCCCCGACAACCGCCTCGTGGTCCTTTGTTCTCTGCGGTTCAAAGAACCTCCTCAGACTCTTAAGATGGTTCAGAAGGAAGAGCTTGGAGCTACACCCCCCCCCCCCTCCGCCGCCCCGCCCCCCCGCCGCCCTCCCAAGTGAAACCGAGAAGAGAAACCCGAGATCCGTCGGTACGAGGACGTATTCACGAATCGCCCTGAAACGCTTTACGCCGCAGCCAAAGTCAACAAACTGGATCTGCTTGTCTTTGGGAGCGCGCGTTCTACCGTTGATCTGACAAGCTCGAGAGAGCACATGTAAACAACTGTGGCGCATGCCATGGCGCGGGGAACGTACACAACCGCGTTCTCCCGGAGAAGCTCCGCTGAGCCCTCTGGGAAGCGAGACCAGCACGGTTCCCTTGCGGATCGCGCCCCGACGCCACCCGCCTCTCCGGAGAAGCCCTTGCTGGAGGGTGTCGCGAAGAAGCTGCTGTGCCGAACGTCTTGATCTTAACTGCTGTGCAGTCGACCATCTTGACTTGGAATCCCCAAACCACTGCCCCTAACCATCCGCAAAACCAAAGCTGGCGTGATGAGCCCAGGCAGCGCAGTCAGTGGTTCGGGGGGGGGACAACTGTGTCCGAGCGCATTACTACAGAGAGGCTCTCTGCCAGCCTGGAAGCCACAGCCGGTTTCCTTCCACGCAGACCGGCCTCCCCCCCCGATGGAAACAGCTGCTTGGATGGAGCTCTTCAGGGCCTGAGGAGGGTCTCCGTCATGGAGATACGACAGAGGGAGAGAGTGAGAGAGTGAGAGAGAGAAATAGAGAGAGAGGGTGAGGGAGCGAGAGCGAGAGATAGAGAGAGAGGGTGAGGGAGCGAGAGATAGAGAGAGAGGGTGAGGGAGCGAGAGATAAAGAGAGAGGATGAGGGAGCGAGAGATAGAGAGAGAGGGTGAGGGAGCGAGAGATAGAGAGAGAGGGTGAGGGAGCGAGAGATAGAGAGAGAGGGTGAGGGAGGGACCAAAAGACTAGAGCCTTGAGACGCCGTCCTCTGTTCAGCTGTTGTTACTCCTCCCGTCACTAAACAAATCAGCCGTTTTCGTGTCTAGAACAGCGAATAAGCATTTCTTCAGCAACAGAGAGGTAGAGAAAGGCTTAAGGGACATGTGAATAGACCACGTGTGGGTGTGGTTTAGAGTTCAAGGTTACGCTCAAGTCTGTTTAGGTCTAGCAGCCGCGCGATTCAGGGTTTGTCCAGACATCAAATTAGGAAACAATACGGTTCATTAAAACATGGGGTTTAAATCCCACCCCCACCCCCCCTCCCCCCCAAAAAAGAAGAAAAAAACTCCCAATCTTGTCGTTCTCATTTCCCTGGAAAAAAAAGAAGTTATTCTCAAGAATGCCTCTTCATTTCCCTTGCGGTGATAATGTGTAGGAGAGATATGCCTATGCTGTGTGAACACTGTGGAGATACGTTACATAGAACTGCCCCCCCAAGGCGCTTTTGGAAACAGGAAGCTGCTGATAAGAAACGCTTTGGTCACTGCTGCAGACCTTGCTCTACCAACACAGCCAGGCAATCAAAGACTCATCAGGAGGACCCTGGAGGGGGGTGGGGGTGGGGGGGGGGGGGGGGGGGGGCTTTGGCATTTACTCGCACCGGAAGAATAACTCCCGACACCCAACAGCATGCAAATCCCACCGTTGTGGGCAGCGGTAGAACGTTCGCGAAGGAGGGTCGATATTAGAAAGGGAACGTTCGTCATCGTGATGGGTTTGTTCTGCGCTAAAAGGCAGTGGCGCTTCTGGTTGATGCCGGAACGATCTCAAAAGGTTGCAGTACGGACGCAAGGTTTTTGCACAGCAAGATATTCAGCGGAGGGTCATGTTCGACTTGGAACTAAGTCTTAACGTCAAAAACCCGAAGTGGATCATCACCACGTTTAAGGTGAAGCACGTTTTCGGTGAAGAAGATGTTTCCGGAGTAACTGGTTCATCCGTCAAAATTCACATTGAAACCAAATGAGTTTTTGTGCGATCTCTATGCAGAGAACGATTCCTCTTTGCAAGCACAGACGTCCCCGATTGGAATGAGGCCAAGCAACAATTAGGGGGTGGGCTTTGATTAAACCAGCCGCAAAGTGATTCATCATCACCGACGACTACAGCCTAACCAGCATCTAAACATTCCATTCGAGCGGTGCGCATTCCTGGTTTGCCAGCTGCCGTCTGAGTTCATCAAAAACCCTTTGATAGTTTTAGCACAACGCGTGTCACCTATTGATGGATGGATGGAACGAACGAGGAACATACGGGAAAGCGTCAGTCCAGGGTTATGGATTTTGATAGGCTCGTGGGCTTCGTAAAAGAGTTAGTTCCGGCGGTAGAGAGAGGTGAAGAGATCCATCCGCAGCCAGCGGGTCTCTACGCTTCGTCTTTCGCAGTCCGCCATTACCGTTCCGTCTCTGCACGCCACTCTCCCCTTCAGCTGGCTCTTGATTCAAACTCGGGGAAGTCAAGTCCAGGCAGTAAATCACATCACCAGAGCAGATCTCCACATTTTACCCTGCGCAGTAGTGGCTCCAAATTAGGAATGTGGATAGTCGGGCTAGACTCGTTTATTTGAATCAATCAAAGCTATGCCTCGAGGTAACTTTTATTAACCAGAACAACATATGGCATACACACACACACACACACAGACACACACGCACATAGACACACACACACAGACACACACACACACACAGACATGCACACACACACACACACAGACATGCATGCGTAGAGACACACACACACATACAGACACAAGCACACAGACACGCTGACACACGCACACAGACACGCACGTACAGAGACACACACAGACATGCACACACACACACACACACACACACAGACACATGCGCACAGACACGCACGTACAGAGACACACACACACACACACACACACACACACACACACACACACATGCGCACAGACACACACAGACACACACAGACGCAAGAAGCACTATTAACAAACTGTGACGGCATCTGAAAGTTAACAAAGTAAACATCACATAACAACCCAGCAGTAATTGTGTGCGTTCTTATTTCATAAACCACCTGGGACTAGAGAATCTTTGCTCCGTTGCTTTGGCGAAACAGCATGTTTCGTAAATAACCAAATGATTGTTTCCTCTATCTGTTGCTTTTGTCTGACGATGAACGCGTTTATTCGAACAATGACTTTTGGGTTGTACTGAGAAATCTGGCAACGGCGCCACCTGGGAATTCAGAGTGAAAGTTATTTATCAGATATCATTTTGATGCAGGGACCACTTGACGGTACGGTCCATAATACACAAATATGATCTTCAAAGCCTCTAGCGGTACTGAAACTAGACACTGTGTAAAAGGATTACGTATTCTCCACAGACTGTATTAACATTGATGCCATAAGCTCCCCTCCGCGAAAACAAACACCCAACTCAAGGGTCACGTGCAGGTTTCCTTCTGTGCCTCTTCAATATTGCATTCTATTTTAATGATGTCCCTCACTGAAGCGGTGTGGCGGATTGGAAATATCCTCGCTCGTTGTCTCTTTCCTGTGGGAGACGACGGCCGACGCTGGATGACATTTTCTTTTTTTATCAGTCTGCCTCATCCAATAACAGACGTCTGGGCAACGCTGGAGTCTTATCGGCGAGCTCTGACATCCGCGCGAGACGGCGCCGGCGATGGCGGCGGCGGCGAAGAAGAAGCGAGTAGACTAGCACAACAGAAGGCCTAGGAGGTCCGGCATCGCTCTAACGTGATGAAAAGCTTAGCGGTTGAAGCTCTACCTGACAGTTGGACTGGGTGAGTGCATGGAGAGCCTTCAGTATGAGTAAACGAACTGACATTCTTCCCACGACTCAAGGAGAAAGGTAAAAAAACGGGATGTTACTTACTGGGTTTTTTTGTTATTGTGAGTTTTTTCTCTCTGTTTCGCAGATTCTCTTGTCACCAGGTCGACCTGGATCTGCTGCAGGATACAGTAACTAAAGTACCATCGTTATATCCACTGCTCCATTCTCTGGCGCCGTTCCTTGATTTTTGAGGTGAAAAACGGTTTGGCTATTGAAATCAGTATCAATAACAGAACAGGACACAGTGGTGGGACACACTGGTGGCTCCTTAGCGGAAAGGACCTACCACAAAGATGCTTGGGTTTGATTCCTGCTGTTTCCTGTCCTTCCCTCTCTCTCGTTCCATCACCGCCTCTCCCGTAAAACTGGCAAGATAAGACAATGAGGTTTGGTAATTAAACACTCAATTTGACCTTATCATCCCTTCATTCAAGCGCACTTAACAAGCTTGAAACCCATCCGAGCACCAAAACACACACACACACACTCCTTAGCAACCCCCTCCCACACACACACGCCTTAGCAACCCCCCCCCACACTCCTTAGCAACCCCCCCCACACACATGCCTATGCCCCCCCCACACACACATACACTCCCCACCCGCACACACGGATAACTGCCGAGTGTCTATGAAGCCTTCAGTATGAGGTAAACAACTGACATTCTTCCACGACTCAAGAGAAAGGTAAAAAAAACGGGATTTACTTACTGCTTTTTGTGTTATTGGATTTTCTCTCTGTTTCGCAGATTCTCTTGTCACCAGGTCGACCTGGATCTGCTGCAGGATACAGTAACTAAAGTACCATCGTTATATCCACTGCTCCATTCTCTGGCGCCGTTCCTTGATTTTTGAGGTGAAAAACGGTTTGGCTATTGAAATCAGTATCAATAACAGAACAGGACACAGTGGTGGGACACACTGGTGGCTCCTTAGCGGAAAGGACCTACCACAAAGATGCTTGGGTTTGATTCCTGCTATTTCCTTCCTCCTCTCTCTCTTTCCATCAGCCGCCTCTACCCGTAAAACTGGCAAGATAAGACAATGAGGTTTGGTAATTAAACACTCAATTTGACCTTATCATCCCTTCATTCAAGCGCACTTAACAAGCTTGAAACCCATCCGAGCACCAAAACACACACACACACCCACCCTTAGGCAACCCCCTCCCAACACAACACACCCTTAGGCAAAACCCCCCCCCCCCACACTCCCTCCCTCCCTCCCACTTTTTATTTATTTATTTCCCCCCCCACACACACATAACACTCCCCACCCCACACACGCACTCCTTCCACACACAACTCCCCCACACACACTCACACCCACACTCCCCCCACCCAACACCACACCCCCACACTCCCCACCCACACACCACTCCGCCCCCCCACACACACACCACTCCCCACCACACACACACAAACCACACGCACCGCAGTCTCATCATAATGAGATGGTGTATTCCTACAAGGACTCAGAACTCATAGAAAGGTAATGACCTCAGGGACATAGACTTTTTCTCAGGCCACACAGGCATCAGGCCCTGTCTGGGACCCAGCGACACAGCGCTGAGAAGACTCCCTAACTAACACTGTTAATAAATTGGCATTCCGGGCCTGGTTGGAGTTGGAGCCTGCGTCTCCTTCTTTAAAGACGAGCCACTTCTCATCTCAGAGCTGGAGCCGTTTCTCCCCCGTGGCTATCCTCTACTCTCCTTCTCTCATCTCTCCCTCCCCTCAGCTCTCTCTTTTTTCACCCTCCACTTCTTCTTCTTCTTATTCCCTCCTCCCTTTCATTTGGAGCCAGCGCTCTCTCTCTCTCTCTCCCAGCTAGGGTGAACCGCAGTTCCCTCTGACCCTGCGCACCCTAGCTGTGCTCCTCAGAGATGGATCAGAGCTGTCAATTAGGCACCGTGGCAGCATTAGGAACTGAAGGGAGCTTTCACTGGCCATGCTGATATTCACTTAGATGAGCCCAGACATCTGAGGGGGGGGGGAACAACAACAAAAGGAAGAGAAAAAAAAGTGTCTGAGAGAAAAGAGAGAGAGAAGGGGAGAGAGAGTGTGAGAGTGAAGGGAGGAGACAGAGAGAAAGAAGGGGAGAGAGAGAGGGAAGGGGAGAGAGAGAGTGAGAGTGAAGGGAGGAGACAGAGAGAGAGAAGGAGAGAGAGAGAGGGAAGGGGAGAGAAAGAGAGAAGGGGAGAGAGAGGGCGAGAGAGAGAGAGAGAGAGAAGGGGAGAGAGAGAGCCAGACAAGGACGCCTCTTGATGTTGTGCTGTTCAGCTAGAGGAGAGAGAAGCAGGAGGGAGAAAGAGAGAGCATGTGTCATCCAACTGAGACAGTTCATCAATAACTCAGCATCATCTGGACTGTGGGGTCAAAGGTTAGGTCCCAGAAGACACATGGGTCTCCCTTAGATCTACAATATTCATGAATGATCTCAAGCAACACCTGCAAAAAATAAAGAAAATCTCAACCTCACAGTACAGGCGTTTTGACATCTTTAAGAAAGAGTACACTACATAGTTGTTCAAGTTGAGTATTTAAAGATGTTTTTGGTTTTATGCCTTATAAACCTTTAGAATTCACCACGCCACGGTTAGGTTTTTTCCCTGAATGTGGAGTTCTGAGTTCTGGGTTGTGGACCCGAGACATGAGATCGTCATTAAAAAGAGACTTGTGGTGAAGTTGGAGGATTGAGAAAGCGTTTGATGTGAGTTCCTGATTGAGTTCCACAGGAAGGGCGAGGAACGGAATATGCAGGAACACCTCGACACCCCAACATCATGATCCATCCAGTTTTCCTACTTGTGGATGCATCAGGTGAATGACTGCTGTCATACAGATATTCTCTGGTACTATCACCATTAGCGAATGAGCAGTGGGGCCATCTGAGGGAGAACCAAAGCCACCATGTTCTACTCACAAGTGCAGAGCAGAAAGCCTTCAATGTTTTGTACCGTTGTTGAGGATGTGAGTCTCAAGCATTTCTGGCAGTCAGAAGGTCAAAAAGGTCCCCTTGACTTCTACATTGTATATGGACGACCCCGACGCAGCACTGGGCGGAGAGGCGAGGCGCTTCGCATCCATTTTTTTTTGCTTTATTGACATGAGGGATTTTCAGACAACATGAGGGATATTCAGACGATATGAGGGATTTTTAGACGATATGAGGGATATTCAGACAACATGAGGGATATTCAGACAACATGAGGGATTTTTAGACGGCTTTCAGGCTCGGCCTGAAAAGTGGAGAGAGAGGATAAGTCTTATCCGTCTTCGTCCTCGACTTCTTGTAAAACAACCCTGGAACAGGTACCATTTCCGCCGTGATAGATTACACACCCTTGATGAGAGCCCAGCATCCACGCTAGCCCGCCAAGACGATGCGAGCCAGCGCTCGAGCACGCCACGCGGACCGCTCGCAGGCACTGGACCCTGACAAACCAAGACAGAGGAGGCCAGATTCAACGCTGGCTTGACTGGGAAAAACGGACAAGCGCTGTGAGGGGGGGGGGGGGAGTCATGTGACTTTATCGAGGACGTGTCACGCCAAAATGAAGGAGCTGGAATCTTGACAGCCGGGTCGATTTGCCAGGTCGATTGGAAGCATCGAAATCGCAAAGTTAGAATCGCAATGTTTCAGCTTGCTGCTGCAGTTCTCGGCCACCGTTGCAGGCATTGTGTCGTCAGGTGTCGTCTGGTAATATACCTCTACTAAGGTGCTGGCTACACCTTTTACTTTGATGTAACGTTCAAAGCTCCATTCAGTCTTTTAGTCTTATTTCTAAGTGGGCTCCGGAGCTTCCTGCAGATCACCTGAACCGGGCTTGAATTCTCGGGGAACGCTCGCTAACAAACTAGCAAAATCCGACACGAAACATGGTGTACAAAACCGCACAAAAAGAGAATAAAAAAAACAGGACATTCATTAAACTCGGAACAGGCGGCTTGTACTTAACTTTCACTTTGCTTCGCCCTCGCTCAACTTTCTTCAAAGACCGGCTCTTCCCGAGAACGGAGGAGAGGAAATAATAAGGGTAGTTAAAACGTAACTAATGAAGGCGAGAGACGTTTGAAAGGCCATTAGAAATGATATCTTATTAGGACGAAGCTTCCGAAAGGGGCCTCTCTAACAGCTCAACAGAGCAGCGCAATGCCAGGCAGTTGTTTTCACAAGTACTCTTTTCAGACGTCTTGCGAACTAACGGGTAAAAAGCTGGACGGAGAAAGATGCGAATGAAAGCGATCATTCATCCACACGGAGCCCGATATAGATATTTGAACGTGCGTTGAGAATGTTGAATTGTAAAGAAATGTCGTGCGATGCATAAGCTTTGAATGTCATGAAAATCCCAAACCTACCATGTCAAATATATTTAGCGGTGCCTAAACAGCATTGATTCAACAGTATGTTGACTGTTACCCCTCACCATATTGGTGTCGCATCACAACTCGTATTCACCTGACCAGTCACACCTGGAAGGGCAATTATGTAAATGGATGAAAAACATCAACCAGTCCCTCTTGCAAGCAAAGATAATCTTCCCATTCATAACAGTCAAGGCATCTCTAAATAGTAATGACAATAATAATAATAATAATAATAAATTATTTTTTTTTGGGGGGGGGTGGTATCAGACGTTGATTTTAAATGTAGTTTTCCATATTTACCATTGTTTTCCATCATCTAATCTAACACACTGCGATTTTGTTTGATTTTTTTAAAACTCCGATCGCCCTCCCCGCCCCCTTTTTTTTTTTTATCCCTCGCTAGAGTTGATTCGCTATGCCTTGTCTAATCACAGGAATTCATTTGGGGAGAAGCCAGGCAGCATAAACGATCTAAGCTGCCAGGGAAGATCAGATAAATCCGTGTGTTCAATAAACCAAAGCGCCTTTCCTGAACGCAATCATTCTTAACGGGAGCACGAGTGCTGATCTTAATCCGGGATATTTGCCGCGCCCGTCCTTAAACTCGTCCCGCCGCGAACCCAATCTGCTGGGAAAAGAACTCTCTACCCACCCATGCAGCTGTGTCGTTGGTGATGGCTCCTCAGAAGGTCACCCCATCTATGTCATCTCTGCCAGACAGCTAACGCTGTTTGCCAGACAGGCAGACGTTTCATTCTTTGCCGTTAACAAGTAATTATACCATCTGTCAAGTTATCGCATTGCAATTATGAAATCTGACAGAGTTAGGCTTGAATCAGCCAAAGCTAAGAAGAAGGACCTATCACATTACCATGTGATATTTCCTCCCGAATGTAATAATGTTGAAATTCAGGTAATATGTGTCTTTCATTGTATTCTGATTATCCATATTCAAACAAGCATTGATGTGGTTGAAGTGCTAATAACCATGCCAGTCATGTGCTTTGGTTCCTCATTTCCTCTTCCTTTAATCCCATATTCAAGGAACAATCTATTGTGGGCGGGAATAGAAGCTGGAAGATCTGCTTTCATGTTATTATCAAGCCCTTCTTCCTCGGTACACGGCCATCATGCCTAATTGCCAATGAATATGCTTCGAATACCAAAATTGCGGCACATCTTTCTATTTGATGTCTTCCTTTCAAATAAGCGTAACCCTGGCCCACAACACAGACATTTGGCAATATTGAAAATAATGACGCTGGTCATCTCATCATAATGTCATTATCGCATTATCATGATTCCGTATTGAACGAGTCCCCTTTTTCCATTGAGAGACACAATGACATCTCGGCACTAATAACGATAATTACAATCCCATGCATTATCGTCTTGATAATCTGCAGCCTCATCGTGGGCCTTTGAAGAGAGAGAGAGTGAGAGGAAGAGAGAGAGAGAGAGGGAGAGAGAGAGAGAGGAGAGGGAGAGAGAGGAGAGAGAGAGAGAGAGAGAGAGAGAGAGAGAGAGAGAGAGAGAGAGAGAGAGAGAGAGAGGAATAGAGAGAGAGAGGGAGAGAGAGGGAGGGAGAGAGAGAGGAGAGAGAGAGAGAGAGAGAGAGAGAGAGGGAGAGAGAGCGAGCGAGAGAGAGCGAGAGAGAGCGAGAGAGAGCGCGCGAGAGTGAGGGAGCGAGAGAGAGAGAGAGAGAGAGAGAGAGAGAGAGAGGAGACGCTGTTGCCTGCAAGAGGACAGACACAGATGCAAGGCTGCTGAGAATCACAACACGACCACCTGGCCAACGGCCAAACAGATGTTCCTCGCGGAGGTCCTCGTCCAATCATGCCACGCCTTACTAGGGGCCCCCCGGCATCTTCTTTCACCGGGAGGCAACCTGAGAACGGCAGGGTTGATGGAGTCCAAGACGCGTCCACCGTCCACTCCGAGCGGGCGAGCGCTGTCAAAGGCCTCGGTGCAATTAGACATTTTCAACATGCTCATTATTTCCCTTGTAAGACAGCAGTGCGCTTCAATAAAACCCCATCCAGCTTTTCAGCATTTAAATCCTTTAAAGCTGAGCAAAGAACAAAAGACGACATATTCAGCCGCATGCGCAGCTTCTGGATAAATTAACGGAAAAAGAGATTAATGTAATCACCTGCCTGTCACGGAGGTCATTTGTCACCTCATTGGAAGCCTTAGACAGATTTGATTTATTTCACTGTTCTGACATCACTCAAACTCTAATCCTCTCCTCCCTCCCGTGGAAATAGGCTTGGCCTCCGTGCCAGATGGGAGTCCATGTAGTCAGAGGTTATTTTGGAGCATTGGTAGTCCATCTTACTGTCTGCTCACTAATTTTAACAATCCTCTGGGGTAATCTGTTCCTCTCATGTTCATGGCAGAGGGCTGGAGGAGGACAAGGTCTCTTGTGTAATCTCCTGTTGCTCGGTAACAAATATGGGCAAATATCAGGGGCAAAACATTCATTTTTAGATATATATTCCTTTTTTTTTTTAAAACTTGTTTTACTTGTACTTCCGGCCATGCCCAAGTCTGAAAACATTACAAGTTCCAGAAGATCCCGCCTAAGCAACTCCGACTTGTGCGTTTCCGCGTCAACGCTCCAAAATAAGCACGCTGAATTGCGCGGCTCCGAAAGATGCTGCAAAGCATTATGTCCTCGGTTTAAACAAATCCTGAGAATTCCTAAAGGCACTCAGGTTTTACAGCGCCGTAAATCACACACTAGGATCTTGCCCAGATTTACACAATAAAAGGCTTCTCGAAAAAGAAAAAAAAGAAAAAAAAAGAAAAAGAATCCTACTGAGGCATAGTCGAAGCTAGAGCCGGCCTCATATTTCATCAATTTTAGATTTGGAAAGTAAAAATTGACGTCGGCTTTTGGACGATGTGGGCCTCGGAGCTGAGCCGAGGGGCCACGAGGACTTTCATCATCCTGACAGGATGTGACACCGCAGGCTGTCGTCAAGCCACCAGGCTCACTGCGTCCTCCCTAGGTGAGCAATTATGTGCGAATACTCGGCTGTGTCATTCCTCACGGTTTTAATACGGCTTCTCCTTCGCTGCGCTTCCGAATGAAGGAGCCGCAGCCATCATCCGCCAGGGCGCTCAGTTTTAATTAAAGGCAGTCTTCAAATTACAAACCAGGGGGAAAACAAACACTATGCATTGCCAAGTTCTTCAATTGTTCACGATGACTTTGAAGGGGTTTTTCAATCCATCCCCCGAAAGTTGACTTTGATAAAACGACTTCTGTTTATTGGTGGGCCTTATCACATGTGGATTTCTTCCTGGTTGGCGTCGCACAGTGATGACATCGCAGGGCGTAGCCTTTGTAGGTTGATACAGAAAGGGCCGGATGAAATGACCTCTGTTTTAGGGGTGGGCCTCATCACATGTGGATTTCTTCCTGGTAGGTGTCGCACAGTGATGACATTGCAGGGCGTAGCCTATATAGGTTGATACAGAAAGTGCCGGATGAAATGACCTCTGTTTTAGGGGTGGGCCTCATCACATGTGGATTTCTTCCTGGTAGGTGTCGCACAGTGATGACATCGCAGGGCATAGCATTCACAGGTGGATACAGAAAGCGCAGGATTACAGTAAATGGAAGATCCTGTTGGCCGTTCTTATTGACACTCTTGAGAGCAAGAACGAGGGGATAGGGGATGGGTACAGCTCAGGAGTCCAAGCATTTGACAAGCAGATCAACTCTGCCCTCGCTTCTCAGTCTCTTTGAACGCCAGCGTCTTCTCAACGCCTTCTGAACATTATTCGTGTTGTCACGGCGAATGTGGTTGTCTGCGTCAATTGTTTCCAATGCCGAAGGAGGGTTCGGATGCCTTTGAAACACCCTGACATCACCTTGCCGATCTGTCAGGAAAAGCAGCTATTTTTTTGGACCTATGGCATCCAGTCGCTAAGAATGAATGAGAACGAGCCTCTCGCTAGGTTGAGACCAGCGATGGTGGTATTGAAGTGAATGTTCGCTTCAAACAATCTCGTTCTCGCAAGTCATGATAACCTCCGGAATTCTCCCTGCCTTCCCCTTCCTTCATAGTCTTCTGTGCTGAACACCTGTCAGGTATGAAACTCACAGATCTTCTAGAGAGTTCTTCGGCGATGGAGCTGAAGAAAAAAGAAAAAAAACGACACCGCCAGTTGTTGTTTTTACCCCTTTCTCTCCCCCCCCTCCCCCTCCCTCCTCCCCCCCCTCCCCACAAGTACATATATTTTTAGGATTTAAAAGACAGGAGAAGAACGGAATCTAAAAGCATTCTTTACTGGTCAAATGTGAGCCAAAACAAATAGATCTCCCCTTGACATCCATTTGCAGTGATTCTGACGGAAGGTTCTGGAAGCTGGAAATGCTATTCAATCATACCCCGTACTTAAGTGCACTCTCCCCTGTTGTACCTCCCAAAGCAAACCGAAATCTATTTCCAGCTCTCACCGAAGGCCAGCACTCAATTGATTGGCAGGGGGAAGTCTGATTGACTGGTCTGGGCCATGTTTAACTTGCTTGTCTTTTTTGCCGTCTTCATAGACCGGTCTCAGAGGAACAGAGGAACGACACAACGGTGAGAGATGACCGGTCGGTAAACACGCGCGCAGGAACGGGAAGGAAACTTTCCGGGACGCAATACCGCCTCCCACAGGAGAGCAAGCTCCAGCCCTCGCAAACATCACGATACACGTATGTGCATCTGGATGGTCGCCATTTGAAGCAGTGATGGAGGAACGCAGGTGCCGAAGGTCGGCAAAGACGTGCGAAACGTTCGCTGCCAAGCGATTGGTTAGGATGATGAAGTAAACAGCGTCGCTAGGGGTGAGGTCAGATTACAGAGGGTCAGAGGGTTCAGAGTTGGATGCAGGGCTGAATAGAACGTGCAGAAGCTGATGGAACCGCCAAGGGCCAAGCTGTGGCTTGGTCTGACACTATCTAGGAGGAAGGGGGAGCTATCCATGACTGGGCCGGTTAGCTGCCGCAAGCCGGAATCTACCCAGCCAGCTCAACGTTAGGTGTTGTGGTGTGTGGGACGGGGATTAAAAAAACATGTCACAATTCTATTCAGGTATTCTCCAAGCTTTTACCCTGTCCCTCCTTCAGACAGGGTAGAATTTCCAGCGTCTTATTACTCATGTAAGAATGTGAAAAAAAAAGAGACGTCAAGACACGACTTGCAGCGAATAATGCTATTTCCCGGTCGCCTTGGTTACCATCGCACTTCTGTTGATGGGCCCTGCTTCCGTTGCTAGGGAGTAACCACGACGACGTGTTCGGGCGCCAGAGCCCTCCTCTGTCTTTGCTGCGCACATGCTGCATGCAGGAATCAGATCCAATCAATTAAAGGTTTGAAGCATGGCCTCTTAGCCCTACCAATTACATGCAAAGCAATAAAACCCAGGGAACAATTAAGAATTCAATATAGGATACAAGCCCGAGAGAAAAGGGACCAATTACCCGTGTTCAGTCGGCAACGAGAGATCAGTGTCTCCGGCAGGAAATGGCAGACAGACACCGCCTCTCTCTTCTATTAAAAGTACAACTAAAACATTGTCAGTAGAACGTGGAGCTCTTCCTTCATTTATTATTCTTGATAAGGGTGTTCGATCGGTTAGGTTGATAAATGACCCTGTGTCTACTCCTTTTGGGTGCCATTACTAACGTCCAGGTATGGTAAGTCTATATGAACAAGTTGAGGGTCTGGCCATATCCACTGATGCCATTCTCTGGCCATGTTGGGGCGCTGGGAATCGCAGGCATACCACAGTCTGTGTGGCCGGCCTGTGACTTTCAGCTGGTCTCCTTGGGAGAAGTGCATGATGGGATAGGCCATTTCCTTTGATTAATGTATGGAGCCAAAGCCCCCAGGTGTAACAGGCAAATTACACCGTGTGATAATTGCGACAAAAGTTGTTCGGTCACGTCACATTAACCCGATACTGTTTCACTGGAGAGAAAACAGGGAGGAAATGCGGTTTTCTACTTAAGAGAGGCCTATCGTCACATTATCAAAACCTGTGTGACTCTCAAAAGGACTGAGGCAATCCTCAAGTCGACCTTGCCAGTCCACCAGTCCTACAAACAATTCATCCAGAGATCAACGTTAAGGGCAGAAGCCAGATGTTAGTATCCAGCGGAGACCAAATGCAGCAAAGACTTCCGTGTTGAATTAAAGTTGGCTTTATTCACTAGGGGGCATCGAAAAAGGGGTGGGGAGGTGGAAAGAGGGGGGGGGAAGGGGGCGTGGTGGATGTAGACACTGCCCCTGCAAACTCTCGGGAATTGTAAAGACACTGCTGGGACAGAAAAACCCCTCCTCCTCTAAGCCCATTCATGTCAGGCCCTGCGTCTTCATTCCCTCAGCGAGGAACATGCAGTCTCTCACAATCAGAAGTGACAGCCCATGGCGACCCAGGCACTCTCCCGGCCCTAATCTGCAGAGAGCAGACACTGGCGGGAGAGGCCACGCCTCCAGCTCCCCACCCGGAGGAGGAGGAGGGGGGGGGGGCAGGAGTAGGGAGCGGGAGGAGGAGGACGGAGCAGGAGGAGGAGGAGGATGGATGGAGCAGGAGGAGGAAGGGCAGAGGGAGAGAGCAGGTTAAGAGGGGGGAGGGGGAGGAGGATGTGGGGGTTGCCATAGGAACATAGACACAGAATGTCCTCTGCTCAGGTTTGAATGCGCACGGATCAATATGTCAACGTGGAAAAAGGGAATGAAGAACACAAGAAAAAACAGACCTCTCCTTCACCCCCCCCACAAGAACTTTATCCATAAAGCATTTTGAAAGAGAATCAAAGGGTTGTGATATATACGAGGAGTGAGACGCACGAGAGAGAGGGGGGGGGGGGATGTGAGGAGTTACGGGGGGTTCGCAAGGTTAATGAAGAGAGGGGGAATAGGTGGTGAGTATATAGAGAGTTGCGAGATATGCGTGGGAAGAGATAGAAGCGATGCATGAAAAGCGTATTCTCTGGTACGTAGCAAGTTCGTAGAGCAGCGAATTGTATGCTGATGTAGATGAGAAGAGTGTGATTGAATATTGTTCTTACGTGAGAGTAAAAGATGGTAGTATTCTCGAAGGGTGGGTCGGAAGAAAATGTCTAGAGAAGTAAGGGTGAGGGTACGGATGGGATGAGGTAGCCGGGAAGAGAGGGGATTGGGAGGGAGTGAGCGATTCTTGTTGGGAGAGCTGTTATTGCTAGGGAGCGGCGCAGAGGAGGAGGGAAAGCAAAGTAGAATTAAGGCGCTGGCATTTGATCGATCTTAGATACGGCGGAACGGTCGAAAGTCTTGATAATTAGCCCGGGGATGAAGAGGCTGGCTGTGGGTGTTATCAATATTTTGTGCGGTGCGCGAAGATTATGTAGATCAGAGCGTGGCTGGTCGTAGAAGATTGTCCTTTTGGGAAGAGAACGACATGGAATCTAGACGGAGGAGTAACCCGGCTAGTCTGAATGACATAAACCAGGAAGCCATTCAGATACACCGACCTGGATGTTCACTGTTTAGGGAGCTGAGAAGGTTGCGAAAAGAAACATGTCTGTTGTCGTGCATTTTCATAAGAGCAGTCTGAAGTGCTGTAATAAAGGTAGTTAGTAGGAGATGGTGTGAGGTTGTTGTGGGTTTTGTTTGTGTGTGTTAGGGTGATGGTTGATGGTGGGCGCTGTAATGGAGGTAGGAGGTGATGTAGATATGATGTCTTTTTAGAGAGACAATCCGCGCACCTATCTGTATCAACAGTATCTGTGTCTCCTAAGGTGTGTAAACGCTATAGCACGTTGCTGCGTTTCGCGTTGTTGGTCACATGGTCTAGCTTTACAGGCTATTTACAGACAGGAAGAGAGATGACAAACACAGACACATGCACACATCATTTTTTGCACTTCCAACAACTTACGTCGCTGAAATGCACATTTTCCCCCGTAACCAGTATATCGATTTCCCTGCTTGCATGGATGATGTGACTAAATGAAGGAATAAGATGGGCTGTCACGTGATTGGCTCTCTGTAAATCTAAATAACGTGCTCGCCGTCGCCTGCTGCACGCCGGCAGCAACGGACTCGGTCGTCGCTTAACTTCTCAAACGCGCCGAGGACTCTAAACCACGGAGTCAATCAGATGAGCAGGACCTCCGGCCCCTGCAGTTTGCGATCGAAGGCGTATTGATCGGCGGCCCCTGTGTGTGCCCGGTGAGGGAGCCTGGATCCGGCAGGTTGGACGCTTTGAAGCCGCGTGAAATATAATATTCTTCTTTAACGCCGGGCGGGAGAGGACAGAAAGGCGCCGTTGCCATAGCGCTAGGGTAAGACGATGTGGTTCTAACCGGGGAACGTGTCGAATACACTTTCACCGCTGGTCTGTTTCTGAAAAGCCCCCTGTCATTTCCCCCATCAAGCCTCACCAGGAAACCTCATCCAGAACAGAGACCCTGGCGAAGAGAGCTTGAGACTCGTAGACGGAGAGAGAGAGATCGAGAGAGAGACCGAGAAAGAGAGAGCGACCCAGAGAGAGAGAGAGAGACCCGGTGAGAGAGAACTAAAGTGAGGGGCGAGAGAGAGAGGGGAGCGCTTGGCCTTCCATTAGCTTAATCTCGTGTCATGTTGCTGCAGTCAGGGAAAATACAGAACATAACAGCTGGGTGTAAAACCCACCAGCCACGCAGAGGAACCAGCAGGTGCAGCAGGCTAAAGTGTGCAGTTAACTTAAGTGACACTGATAGGTGTATTTACGAAGAGACAGGAAATTGCGCGCTGTACTGCACCGTAGTCCAGTCCAGATTTTTACCCGCGGAAAACATGCCGAACAGCAGCCCGCAAGACTCGCCGTCTCCTTCCCAACGTTAGTTTAGATTTATGATCTGCCAAGAAACAAGCTGGCGATGCTTATAGAGTCTTTGGCCCTGTTGTTGCCGTGGCGAGCTCCGGCCCCCCTCCATCATTTACGCTCAACGCCTATCCAAGGGGAACGAGCGGCTGACGATAATCGGCAGAACTTGCCGTCGCTCTGAACCTGACGCTCTCCGGGACACGCCAAGAAAAAGAGAGAAAAGAAAAGAAAAAAATCAATTTGAAAGTATCCCCGCGGGAGCCTCCATCTGCAGAGAAGGTGAACACCTGATGCATCAGAACAGGGAGCGGAGCGGTCTGACCGAGAGCTGAAGCTACCACCACTCCACGGCCAGAGAGCTCCGAGATCCACCGCCCCCCCCCCCCCCTCCCTCCCCCTCCCTCCCCCCTCCCTCCCCCTTCCCCCCCTCCTGACCCA
The DNA here is from genome assembly GCA_036571765.1 of Plecoglossus altivelis. Taxonomy (NCBI): domain Eukaryota; kingdom Metazoa; phylum Chordata; class Actinopteri; order Osmeriformes; family Plecoglossidae; genus Plecoglossus; species Plecoglossus altivelis. Next base: position 7,295,614 of record BROE01000026.1, read on the forward strand.
CCAGGATGCGAACAGAAACTAAGGGGGTCATTTTCAGCCGCCAGAACAAAGCCCGCGATGACCCCCCGCCCCCCCCCGACCCCCCCCCAGCACCAAATGGGCGTCTCTAACCGAAGAACATGCAGCTGATGTCAGCAATGGAAAGTCCAAGATCCGTATTTAGACTACATCAAACAATGTGTCCTTGTTTAGGAAGTGCACAATAAACGCCCTTTTAATGACCAAGAATGTAACTGACAAAGAAGTTGCTTTGATACTAATAGAATATAATAAAAGTAATGCGGTAAAACCATCTGTTGATGTCAAACTAACCTTTTGTACACGTAAACAGACAAGCTATTCACTTAGCAGGTGTGGGTTTAAACCAACGTTTTAAGTAGCCAGTGTTGGTTTAGATATGTCCACTTACCATGTCTACACCAACAAAACAAAACATTTTGGAGGAACGACTCATTCACCAGCAAATGCATTCCAGTCCTTATAAGCAGGCGTACAGTTGTTGTGCTAAAGCCACACTGTGAATGGACCAGAAGGGGAGAGACAGCCACCAATGATTTAATTAAGAGGAAGAAATGTCACTTGAATGTGACCTCGGAAATGAATGAGTCACTCGTGGTGATTGAAACGCAGTGTAAGCACCATAGGGAGGTGGGGGTGGGGAGGGGGGGGGGGGGGGGGGGGGGGGGGGGGGGAGGAGGAGATCGCGTGGGTCCTCCTCGCACAAACAATGAAATACCTGCAGCTGTGGAGGGACCACCCGCAGTGTCCGGCGGCGACAGAAAGCCGTGCCTCCGGGCCCTTTACAGTGGTTCTGGTCGGTCGGGCCCCGGATGAGGAGGCCCCTGCTGAAGCTCTGGCCCCTGTTGATCTGTATCTGTAAAGATTGCGAGACAGGCATGGCTTAGAATCTTAAGTGGGATTTGCAGGCAGCTAGTCCGTTACGTGCGTGAGGCGAAGGTGGAGGGTGTGCATGGTTTCAGACCAGCCGAGACCTGAAACGGGAGGCTGGGATTCACTGCACCTCACACTTCCCTCACACTCCCCCCACTAGGATAGATGGATGGAGAAGGAGGGTGATTATTTCTTTTGTTGATACATTCTCCTGTGAGAGAGCCACAGAGCCAGACGAGGTGAGGGGTAGAGAGACACAGCCAGAGCTAGAAAGAGAGAGAGAGAGAGACATGAGGTGAGAGGGAGAGAGAGAGAAAGCGAGCGGTAGAAAGAGGGAGCGAGACAGATGAGGTGAGTGGGGAGCAGATGGGGATGTAGGGCGAGGGAGACTGAAAGAGAGAGAGAGAGAGAGAGAGAAAGAAAGAAAGAGAGAGAGAAAGAGAGAGGGCAGCGAGAGTTCAGAGACGATCTCATGCTGGCAGAGCCAGAAGCAGGGATGGAGACTGCGGCCTCCAGACTGATGTGTTCAGTCTGTCCTCAGGACATCAGCTGGAGCTAAGACCCAACCAGGCCTCCAGGCCCTGTGTGCTTATTAAGAGGATGACTCAGAGGGCGGCGGAGGAGGATGTAGGGTGTTACATTACTAACATTCATCCGCACAGGCCTGACCCGCGCTAACATGAAAAACATGGGTTGGACTCAAAACGGGGAGGGGGGGGGATCCAGGATTCGGTCGGGTTGAGAGGCAGGCGGCCGGCGGGGCTTGTCGAGCCAGCCCACAGACGCAGCCTATCGTCAGAGAGCCAGCCCACCCAGGTGGTACTCATGGTGGCGGCCTTCCAGAACCACCGTCGCTCCTGCGCTCTGCTTCCGCCTGGAAGCCTCTGTCTGGGCACAGTTGAATTACAGACGCAAAGCCCAGTCAAGCAAACACAAAGCCAGTGATCCGCAATTTATTCCACATCGACCATTTTTTTATGGCGGGAGGAGAGGGGAAAAAAAACTGTATATATTTAAAGAGTATTCCTAGAGGCTGGAGGAGGGGGCATTCTGTATTGTGAAGTATGGAAAACTATTGTCGTGGCTCTGGTGATGCATTCTAATGTTAAGCAGCTTCTTCACTGATGCAAACTCATCTTTTCCGGGGCAGAAAGAGGGGTGGAGGAGGCTCATGCTGGAGAATAGCCCGAGGCTGGAGATGCATCATTCGTTAGACACGGTCCATGGCTTCGCATCCCTCTAGTTCCTTTACACACCGCTGAGTTAGTTTGCATGTCAATACACCTTTGTTTCATATTTCGTCTCGCGCACCTGTCATTACGGCACACTCCAATGTTAATCCTATTTCCCGTTCCAGCATTGCTGGACTCCCGGCTGAATCTCTTTGGGCGTCTGTGCGTAAGGTTTGATTCGAGAGAGAATCACGTTGATCCGGATGAGCCGAAATCACGAAGAAGTGAACATTGCAACTAGCCAATCCATAAACATCTTCCTCTCAGCCGCTTTGTGTTCATGTCTGAGGTGAAGCTTTTAGCTGTCGTCACCTGACGACCAAACAGGCGTCTCTCTTCTCCCTTAACAACCTTACGTTTCAACAACAACAAAAAAATCTATTTAGAGCCTGTTCCTCCTGTCCTCTAAAGGATAATAGACAACACTGGCCTGGCAACCTGCGTTGACTGATGGCAAAGATGAGTTGGGGAAAGAGAAAGAAAGACAAAGAGGAAGCTGGAGAGAGAGAGAGAAATGGAATGAGAGAGAGAAACAGAGAGAGAAACTGTGTGTGAGAGAGAGAGAGAGAGAAACTGAAAGAGAGAGACAGAAACAGAGAGAGAGACAGAAACTGAAAGAAAGAGAGAGAGAGACAGAGACATAGAAAGAGACAGACAGAAACAGAGAGACAGAGAACTGGATAGAGAGAGAGAGAGAAATGGAAAGAGACAGACAGAAACGGAAAGTGAGACAGAGAAACTGAAAGAGAGGGGCATCTGAAATTTCGGTTTTGTTGAGGAGGCTCTGGATAGAGGCTGTAAATATTTGACTGTGACAGATAATCTAATCAAAGCGTGAATAGTTGAATATCATATAAGACATAAAGCCCAGAAAGGGATTGGAGAGGACAGGAACTTGGCCGGCTTGTAGGCACAGTAGTTATGGCTCTGTGCAACATTAAACTTCTTCGTCCTGAGAATCGCTCCATTCAAGCACACTCAGTGCTGTACTAAGGGCAGCAGAAATTGGCCGGGTGGTACCACTGCATAATGACCTTTCAAAATGAAATGGACCCAGTGAATTCTGTAGCACGCTGATAAAACGTTCCCCTTTTCCCCCACCACAGTGCAATGCACCATCATGGAATACAGTTTGACCATTAATAAGCTTCTGTTTGTCTTGAAATGCTTACCAAATCAAATATTCATATTTTATACACACCGCAGTCCTTTCCGTTTGGCCTGCACACAGCCAAGGCCTATACAATTAGACTCTGGTCCGGCCATTACTCTGCCCCAAAGATAAATCTCTATAAATATGGATTTAGTGCCTAGATCTGCATGCGTGGCAACTTTGCAGTCTTTTAAGTTCCCAACTTCTAAGCGCTGCAGTATTAGTGCCTAGGCAATCAGCAGGACCAAACAACCCAAACATTACAACTGTCTGTACCTACTTAATGAGCTAAACGTGCCTGCTCGGCTATTTGGACCGCTTGAGAGACGAGCGCCATGACAACGAGATCCGCTCCTTGCTCCTAAAGGCCGTTGCGCTCGTTCTTCGCGTGGACCAATCAAGGTATTCGACGGACCCGTTCGCTGCGAGGGTTTGTCGCGCGAACGGCGCCCGGAACTATTTTTCGGCGGATGTGGTTTGACAGCTAATTCAGCAGTGCAGCGACCGTACAGGAGAAGACAGGTTTGACATGGCCCACACTTCTGGCCGCTCCTGTTGCTATGCTGGTTGCTAGCGCATGACCAGAAACGGGTAGAGCAACTGCAAAGTGCTCCTGAGCCGGATCCGTGTAACAAGATCCCTGCTGAGAACAATCTGGTTCTGTCGTCTCGTAAGCCGTTCAAATATATTTAGGTGACCTACGTGGAGACTAGGAGTCAGGGGCTGTCACCATGGGAACCCTTACCCTGACAAGGGCTGGATGAAGAACAAAAAGCGGATTGAGGCAGCCCAGCAGTCGACCTCCTTGTCATGACACAAACGTGAGCACACAATACCAGCCATGGACTGCCTGGTAAATCGATCGATACGATTTAAGCTCCCTCTTCCGTGGACAGTTCTGTCTTAAAGTAAGCGGACCTTCGTTATTTTTGCAAACCATAAACATGCCTTTCCACCTCAATAAAACGGAGGAATGCCTGTAGCACTTGAGCAAATATCCACGGTCAGTGCCCAGTCTGCCTCCAGACTGCCGTGATGAAACTCCTCACTGCTGTACCATGCAGAAACCTTCAGAGATGCCTTGTAGTTTGATGAGCCTACATTTTTCTAGTCTTTGGTAGAACACATTCGCATTGCCCTAAGGCTTGCTTCAGATTTGTATATAAGATTACTTGTTTGTTGGAGTATATCAATATACCCTATATTATTTGTATAATTGTTTTTTTTTTCCAAAAGGAGGAAAACACCAGTCAAATCAATTGGCCAATCATCTCAGAGTGCCCAGGATCTGTGAGAACCTATCCCCATCGCCATCTCGGAAGCATTATCGACATCGCTTTTGTTTGCCTTTGAAAGCTTCCACAGACTCCTCGAGCAGCTTAGCAGCTTGTCAGCAGAAGTGGCGATGGATGTTTTGACGCGCCGACACCCTCTCCCCACCCCGGATCTGGAGACGCGAACATCTGGAGGACAAGACCGAAGCAGATCCGAACCTTGGATAGGCGCTACAAGGAGGAACACGCCCCCCCCCCGCCCCCCCCGCACGCACGTTTGGAACGGTGGTGCGCTTGCGGCGAGCTACTGGAAGATCAGCCAGAGATGCTGGGCTCCATCAGCCACATGATTACTCAGCGTGGGATGACTTTTCTAGGTCAGGAAATGTCTCCTTCAAGGCACACATGGAGGGATGAGAGAGGGGTCTCGAACGCACGTCTAAACATCGCAGGTGTTTCTGAGCGCAAGGAGGAATTTATTCGAACAAATATCCCAAGTAAACTGTGATAACATAGGGTTTCGTCCAGTCCTCGTGAACGTTTTTTTTTGAGTTGAGGATGTGTATATGTATTTTATACATCATTATTATACTGTATTCCCAAAGTCCTCGGTAAGAATGCCCCGCAGGGCCACTGACAACTAGCGTGCTCTACCTGAGACAAATCCTGACAAGGCGACTTCCTGTCAGAACAGTCAGTCTTCTTCTTTGGAAAGGCTGAGTTGGAGGTGAAGGGATATCCTCATCCCGTCACTCCTAGTCACATCACCAGCAGGGCGACGAGGGAGGTGTGTCTCTCCAGCCAGGGCTTCTCTGAACACGGCCAGGCAGCGAGCATGATGTGCAGAACATCCACACTTTGCACTCCTACAGTCTGCTCACGTCCAGGTTGTTATTATTATCCCTTTTTTTATTAGTATCGTTATTGTCTTTTTAAAAAAACGAAATGTGAAAAAGTTTCTTGTAAAATGTAAAACAGGATATGCATTAGGAGGTAGCCTCAAATATATATATATATATATTTTTTTTTTCATTATTATTATTATTTTTTAATGGAAGGCTTAATGAAAAGGTGATACATCATCTGTAACCAGAGTGCTTTTTGCATCCAACGTCCTCAAGCGAGCAAAGCAGAGGCTGGCCGTCTCAGGGAGGGAAGCTGACGTTCTCAGGGAGAGAGGATGTGGGTGGAGGGGAAGAGCTGACCCGCAACACCACCGGAGATCACTCTGGTGGGAGATAAGGCAGATGGCTACGTTCACTCCGGCTCATTATCCCGCCCGGCAACTGATGACAGGATATGAGAGGCAGGAGTGAGATGGAGATGCTCATCGCCAGCCACAACGATCCATTTGGTTTTTGCTCTACACGCCAACCGATTTCATCTTCCTTGTCGCGTTCAACCTGGAGTGGGTTTGACGGCGCCGTTGAGCACCCACACGCAGTCGACGATGATAGCAGGATTATCTCAGTGGGGATGAGAACCTCATGCTGAGCCGAGCCACGCTTCGCTCCCAGGTCGTACGCATGCTCAGCGTGAAACTGCTCTATAATTATAGCGTGTTTTCAGATAGTCGTACAAGTCAGGTCTCCCCTGAGTTCGACCGCGATTGAGTCGCCGTAACCTTTCAGCAATACCCCCGTTTCCTTTTCACAAGGGCCCCGAACAAAAAGAGGAGGTCGGATGAAACTGGTGGAACAGGACTCCAGAACACCGCGGAAATAACGTCCCTCGCAGCGCACGACCGCAAAAAAAAGGGGAATATTTTTCCAGAAACGACCCAATGAGGCCCGTATGCTTGGGCAAACCCCTCCAGCAGGCTTAGACATCAGTGAGAGCGTGAGATGAGAGCTCAGCTGAGGCCGCTGGCAGGAGTGACTGGCAGAGGGACAGAGTCACAGCCAGCCATCTGGCTCCTTGTCAGGAGTCGGGGGATGAGTCAGGGAGCTTCCGACACGTCGGAGCGCCACCTCTGCCTCCGAGAGCTCAACTCGGGGACCCCCCCGGGTCAATCCGTCAGGAACACAAATGAGGCGGCGCCGGGAGAAAGTGCGAGGCTTGCATCGACGACCTCAGCCCCTGACTGCCTGCACATGCGTCATCCTGACTGCCTCTCTATCCCCCCCCCGCTCCCCCCCACCCCAGATTTATTGTCTCAAAATCCCCCGCTGCTTTTTTCTCACGTTCATTTGTTTCCCCCCGCCGTCCGATGCCACAAAGCCGTCCCACCCTCTCGCTGTGCATGCCCGCCAGCAGAACAGAGCGAAAATCTCAACCTAGATTGAAGGCTGACGAATTAAAGAGTCGGTTTTGGTATTCTGGAAAGTACTGCGTGTGTATTTCATAAATGCCACCTGTCTTTGACTTGTTTTCAAGGAGATCTCCTCAGATTTCTTTTTTTTCCATGGAGTTAGTTATCTCCTGTGCTGGGTGTACTGGTACAGGAATACAAAGTGTGGGGTATTAAACATGCAGTAGGAACAGAATGTGGGGCTCTGGAATTCTTCACCATGCTTCGCTTGCAGGATTTTGATTGGCATGGAATTCTCTCAATGACTAGACTGCATGAAACAAGTTTCCGTTCCGAGATTTCAAAGCGTTTCCCTCATGTTCTTCAGAGTTTTTCGTCGGCTGTATCAAATTTCAAACCCTGCGGTCTGGTACTGTGGAAAGATTCAATAATGCCTCTAATTCCTTCTGCTCGGTCACTCTCACACTGGCTGCTATGGGGAGCCGTTGAAAGGAGATAGAATAGTTGGGTGTGCTCATTGAATCTGTCCATTGTGGTTCGCGATAAGAAATCTCCCCACGATATCCTCTGCCTTCTTCACTTATTGAAGCGCAATTCCATTCCAACGGGGTATAATTACAGTGGACAAACTACTGGGAATGGATATACGCTCTAGCAAATAAGAGCCGTTACAAAGGAGCGGACCCTGTGAAGAGCGAGTGCTTGTTGTCTGTGTGCTGGGGCGGGAAGTCGCAAGCTGGGATGAGGGGGGAAAAAAGCCCTGGAGGAAGTGGAACATAACCAAGTTCAAGTTCAAGTTGTGCTTTATTGTCATTCCGCTACATGCGGGTGCATACAGTGGAACGAAATGTCGTGCCTCACAGAGCCACGGTGCTACAGAAGTACAGACATACAACAGTACAGACAAACAACAATCAATTTAAAATAAATATAACAATTTTCTATACATAAACTAAAAAATACAAACCATACAAACTATACAACACTGTACGAAACTACCGATGTGCATGTGCAAAGAATATTGTACATGTGCGAAGAATAGATGCATATTATTACAGAGTCTTTAGTGCAGTTTGTGTACACACGGCAGTGTGTATGAAAAGTGAATAGTGCAGTAGGTAAGTGACTAGCGCATGTTTTCCGATAGTCTTAGTTATTTTGTGGGTAGTCATAGAGACCTGGAAGAGTTCAGGGCTCTCACAGCCTGGGAAGAAGCTGTTGATCAGTCTGCCAGAGCGGGCTCTGATCCCCCCCTAACCGTCTACCTGATGGTAGAGCTGGAAGAGGCTGTGGGAGGGTTGTGTGGGGTCCTTAATGATACTATTGGCTTTGCTGGAGTATCGTGTTTGGAAAATGTCTAGGATGGAGGGAGAGGGGCACCGATGATTCTCCCAGCTGTGTTCACTGTCCGCTGGATGGTCTTGCGGTCTGCTGCAGTGCAGTTCCGGTACCAGACAGTGATGCAGCCGGTCAGCACACTCTCAATGGTGCCCCTGTAGAATGTGGTGAAGATGGGTTGAGGGAGACTTGCTCTCTTCAGCCGGCGGAGAAAGTGTAGGCACTGATGTGCCTTCTTTGAGAGTGACTTGGTGTTTGTGGTCCAGGTGAGGTCCTCCGTGATGTGCACCCCCAGGAATTTGGTGCTGGTGACTCTCTCGACAGGCGAGATTTCGATGGTCAGTGGGGGGTGATCTGCGGAGTTCCTCCTGTAGTCCATCACAACCTCCTTTCTCTTGCTCAAGTTGAGGGACAGGTTGTTAGCCCCACACCGTTTCGCCAGCTGTGCCACTTCCCCTCTATAGTGTGTTTCATCGTTGTTGCTTATGAGACCTACCACTGTTGTGCCATCAGCAAACTTGATAATGAGGTTGGAGCTGAACTTGGCATTGCAGTCGTGGGTCAGCAGCGTGAAGAACAGAGCAGCGGGGCTGAGCACAACCTTGGCTGCGTGCACCTGTGTGCATGCTTAAGGGTGCTCGAATTTATGGCCGCCACGGACTGACTGAGGTCTTTTGGTTAGAAAGTCCAGAATCCAGTTTCAGAGGGAATTTTTCAGGCCAAGTATGTTTAATTTGTTAGTGAGATGTTGTGGGATTATTGTGTTAAATGCTGAGCTGAAGTCAATAAACAGCATTCTTACATAAGATTCTTTGTTTTCTAGATGGGTAACTGCCAGATGGATCAATGCGGGTGAGGAGATTGCATCTTTTGTGGAGTGGTTCGGATGGTATGCAAACTGGAGCGGGTCGGGTGTTTCAGGGAGGCTGGTTCTTCTGTTCTTCATGACTAACTTCTCAAAGCACTTCATTGTGATAGGGGTCAGTGCTATGGGAGGGTAGTCATTCAGACAGGACACAGGCGAATATCTTCGGTACAGGTATAGGCATGATCTCGAGTTTGCGCTTCGGGCACTTTGGAGAAAGCGGCAGTGGTGCGGACGACTGCCTGGGCCAGCAAAGTGTTGAAGATGTCTGTTAGTACATCTGTCAGCTGTACAGCACATTCTTTCAGTACAAGGCCAGGTATATTGTCGGGACCCACAGCCATGCGTGGGTTGATCCTAGATATGGTCCTCCTTACGTTGGCTGTAGACAGACAGAGTGCCTGGTTGTTGGGGGTAGTGGGTAGTTCTTGTGCTGGTTGGAAATTCTGCTTGTCAAACCGTGAATAAAAGAGGTTGAGTGTATCTGGGAGGAATCTGTCATCATCGCCACAGGCCTGTGGCGGGGGCATTTAGTCTGTGATGGTCTGAATAGTTTGCCACAGACTCCGTGTTTCCCTGCTGTCTGTGAAGTGAATGTTGATTTTTTGGGCATATGACCGTTTTAGCATTTTAAATGCCGTTCGTGGAACAAATTGGCCCTTGGCTCTTGTTGTTTTGAGGGCTGCTTTATTTCCCAATCTGAAAGCTTCACCTCTGGTCTTTAGCAGCCTGCGAACCTCTGCTGTTAACCATGGCTTCTGGTTGGCGTGTGTGGTGATGGTCTTTGTGACTGCCACATCATCTGTGCACTTTTGATGTAAGCAGTCACAATTTCAGTGTACTCCTGATAGTCAGTGTGGTTGTTATAATTAGCTGCCTCTTTGAACATGGTCCAGTCTGTGTCCTGGAAGCAGTCCTGCATGCAGAGGTAGCATTTTTCTGGCCATAACCGTGATTTGCTTAAATAATTGAATGGTTTAGAAAGTTTGAGAAGTGGGCTATATGCTGGAATTAGCCATAAACCAGACGATGGTTGGTCTGGGTACCCGAGGTGGGGGCGGGGTTTGGCTTTGTATGCGTTCCTAATTGTTGTGTAAACAACGTCTAGTGTGTTTTTTCCCCTTGTTACAAAGTTCACATGTTTGTAGAACTTAGGCAAAACTGAATAAGTTTGCATGGTTGCAGTCACCGGCTACGATGAAAAAGCCATCGGGGTTATTCCTTTGTTGTTCGCTGATGGCGCTGTATAGTTCACGAAGCGCGTCTTTTGCGTTAACACACGGAGGAATGTACCGCGACCATAACAATGGACGTGAACTCCCTCGGCGGATAGAACGGAGACACTTCACAATCATAAACTCCACCAGCGGTGAGCAGTATCTAGATATTACCGCAGCATTGTTACACCATTTTTTGTTGACATAAACACACAAGACAGTGACGAATCTCTGTCCGCTCAGTAGCAGGTTAGACCGTGCAGCTGAATGGCGAAGTCTGGGATGTTGTCGTTTGGCCATGTCTCAGTGAAGACTAACGCACAACAGTCCCTAGCCTCATGCTGGGTAGATAGGCTAAGTTGACTTAGGTCCAGTTTGTTTTCCAGAGAGCGAACGTTAGAGAGCATGAGTGATGGAAGAGCCGGTCTTGTGGGTTAAGCCCTCAACCTAGCTCGTATACCTCCGCGCTTACCGCGCTTTTGTCCTCTCTCGCACCGTTTGCGACGCCGCCTTGTGCGGGGAACGTCAGTAGGCGAGGCCGCGGTCTCGAGGTTCGGTTCTAGCAGTAAACAAAGGCCTCGTAGTTTCTCGCTAGCCGCCGGCGGGAGTTTGTGTTTGTATGTTTTTTCGATGTCTAAAAGGCTTTGACGATCATAGATGTATCTGGGAGTGAACTCCCGATGAATCAGCGTTGAATAAGCATTGTTTGGGGCGTCGAGACAGCAAGGATGAGGTCCTGCTGAGGCCTTACTGCAGCAGCCCAGGGTCAAATCCCTGCCCAGGCTCTTTGCTGCATGTCCTCTCTCCCTCTCCCTCTCCCTTCCCTCTCCCTCTCCCTTCCCTCGCCCCTCCTCTCCCTCTCCCTCTCCCTCTCCCCCTCTCGCCTCTTATCCTCCCCCTTCCCCCCCCTACCCTCCCCTCCCTCGTCTCCCTCTCTCCCTCTCTCCCTCTCTCCCTTCTCTCCTCTCTCTCTCTCTCTCTCTCTCCGTCTTTGTCTCTCTCCCCTGCCCTTCCATGCTGTCACTAGAATAATAATAACAAGCTAGGCAGAAATCCCTCAAAAGTATATGTTTAAGAAAAAAAAAAAAAGAACAAAACCCTTGTTCACCAAGGCATCAGTGCTGGTGGGGTGATAATGAGAAGGTTCACCATGTGGCTCCATGGGTTAGATGGTACAATATCAAACTGTGCCTTGTCCATCGTCATTGATGGCTTCAACAGGTCTATTAATACCCACACACGGTCCCTGCAGGGAAAAGGTCAACGTGCGATCTTGCTGTTCTATGAAAAAAGGATTATTATATCAGTGAATTATTAGAACATCGTTACTGCTATGCAGCACTAGGGAGAGAATATACCCCCTCGGTTCCTGATGAAATCAGCTCTGACGAGGATGTCTTGTTGGAGAGATTAGTGGGCTGGTTTGCGTGTTGTTGTTCTTCTGCGTGGTTAAATCCCTAACAACATTACTCAATCCCACTAGATTTGAAAGGAGGCCGAAAAGGTGATTACAGAGTCTATACCTCCACCCCCCCCCCACTCCCCGAAATAAATAAAAAATAAAAAAATAAAATACAACTTGGCTAAAATGAATTCCATTTCGGCCTCTTTAGCACTGGAAGCTAGATTTAATCCTTTACAGGAGGGGAGGTAAAAAAAAAAAAAAAAAAAGCCTTTCCATTTGCCAGTGAAGCACTTAGCGAGATGAACCCCCTCCCAGCCGTGTTAGAGAGCAACTCTGGCTGTATTAAAGCCTAAGTAGACGCACAGAGAGGGGGGGTGCGGGGGTGGGGCTCCTGGGGGGAGGGGTCGTGGAGGTCATTGCCAGAAGCAGGTAGCACAGGCAGCTTGCTCCCCCCGCCCTGGCATAGCCAGCAGCTGGCATTACAGTGCACCGCTGGCCCCTGTCATTAAAGAAATTGCCCTCACTCTGTCTCCTACTCCTTCAGCTCTGACTAGGGGTTCAGAGAAGCATGTTTACGAGGCAGACAAACACACGGTTAACGCTCCTGCGGTGACAAACAGCCCGGCCTGAACTCCTCCAGGGTCTCCCTGAAAGAATATGGTCGGCTGTCAGCTTCTCAGCTGGAAGGATACAGACGGGGGCGGGGCCTGGACAGGAAGCCAAACAGAGAAGGGGGGGGGGAATAGGAGGAGGAGAAGGAGAGAAAGAAAAAGAGAAAAAAAGAGACAATGAGAGAGAGACAAAGACAATATATGTAAAAGAGTGAGAGAGAAAACGAGAGAATGAGAGAGATGGCGAGAAAGAGAGATGGAGAGAGAAGAGAGGAGAGAGAGAGAGAGTGATTGTAGAGGAGAGAAGAGGAGTGATGTGTGTGAGAGAGAGAGAGAGAGGAGTGTGTGGGGAGAGAGAGAGATTGCGTTGTGTGAGGATGGAAAGTGTGTACGAAGGGAGACAGAGACAGAGGGTAAACACACGTGTGAGAGAGAGAGCACCGCGAACGCTTGCCCACATGCGTGTCTGTGGCGAGGGTTACTGTTGATATAGGGCGCCTCCGGGCCAGATGTCTCAGCACGAGGCAGCTGAAACATTTTCTTTCAAACCAAACAGGAATAACTAATTGTACATTTCAAATGCAAAGCCGCCCCACCAGGGAGTTAGACAGGGTTGCGTGTAAAAGGATTTCCAAGTCTGTTCCGCAGAGGCAATGCATCGCCATGCCAAGCTGCACGCCTCTCTGGAGTCAGACAGCCAGCAAAAAAAAACATCTCCT
>BROE01000026.1:7308669-7391831 GCA_036571765.1 Plecoglossus altivelis
GTCCATCGTCATTGATGGCTTCAACAGGTCTATTAATACCCACACACGGTCCCTGCAGAGAAAAGGTCAACGTGCGATCTTGCTGTTCTATGAAAAAAGGATTATTATATCAGTGAATTATTAGAACATCGTTACTGCTATGCAGCACTAGGGAGAGAATATACCCCCTCGGTTCCTGATGAAATCAGCTCTGACGAGGATGTCTTGTTGGAGAGATTAGTGGGCTGGTTTGCGTGTTGTTGTTCTTCTGCGTGGTTAAATCCCTAACAACATTACTCAATCCCACTAGATTTGAAAGGAGGCCGAAAAGGTAATTACAGAGTCTATACTCGCACACCCAACCTCCACCACTCCGAATATAAAAAAATAACAAATAAAATAAGCGAACTTGGCTAAAATGAATTCCATTTCGGCCTCTTTAGCACTGGAAGCTAGATTTAATCCTGTACAGGAGGGGACGAGTACAAAAAAAAAAAAAAAGAAAAAACAAAAGAAAAAGCCTTTCCTTTGCGCAGTGAAGCAGCTTAGGAGATGAAATCCGCCCTTCGCCAGGCCGTGTTAGAGGCACTCTGGCTGTATGTAAGCTAGTAGTACGCACAGAGAGGGGGGGGTGGGGGTGGGGCTCATGGGGGGAGGGGTCGTGGAGGTCATTGCCAGAAGCAGGTAGCACAGGCAGCTTGCTGCCCCCGCCCTGGCATAGCCAGCAGCTGGCATTACAGTGCACCGCTGGCCCCTGTCATTAAAGAAATTGCCCTCACTCTGTCTCCTACTCCTTCAGCTCTGACTAGGGGTTCAGAGAAGCATGTTTACGAGGCAGACAAACACACGGTTAACGCTCCTGCGGTGACAAACAGCCCGGCCTGAACTCCTCCAGGGTCTCCCTGAAAGAATATGGTCGGCTGTCAGCTTCTCAGCTGGAAGGATACAGACGGGGGCGGGGCCTGGACAGGAAGCCGTGCGTGTGTGTGTGCGTGTGCGTAAAAGGGAGTGTGTAGGTGAAAGAGAGAGCGTGTGTGTGTGTAAAAAAGTGAGTGTGTTGGTGAGGGAGAGAGAGAGAAAGACAGAGTGTGAGTGAGTGAGTGAGAGTGAGAGAGAGAGAGAGAGAGAGAGAGTGAGAGAGAGAGAGAGTGATTGTGAGAGAGAGAGAGAGAGAGAGTGAGTGTGTGAGAGAGAGAGAGAGTGTGTGGGAGAGAGAGAGAGAGAGATTGCGTGTGTGAGGATGGAAGTGTGTACGAGAGAGGGAGACAGAGACAGAGGGTAAACACACGTGTGAGAGAGAGAGCACCGCGAACGCTTGCCCACATGCGTGTCTGTGTGTGGAGGGGTTACTGTTGATATAGGGCGCCTCCGGGCCAGATGTCTCAGCACGAGGCAGCTGAAACGTTTTCTTTCAAACCAAACAGGAATAACTAATTGTACATTTCAAATGCAAAGCCGCCCCACCAGGGAGTTAGACAGGGTTGCGTGTAAAAGGATTTCCAAGTCTGTTCCGCAGAGGCAATGCATCGCCATGCCAAGCTGCACGCCTCTCTGGAGTCAGACAGCCAGGCAAAACAAAACCATCAAATGAGAGCCATTATATTCATCTCTCAAAGGGACGCTGCGCCTGATAAAACCTAAATGGCGACGATGTAGGAAGTCTCTGGAGCTGGATGGTTAGGGTCCAGCCTGCAACAGGAGCCCGAGTTCTAGGGCGGTAAAAGCGCAGACGTGAATCGTGGATTTTTGGCATTTCAATATTCGTCGTCCCCCCTTCCCCCCCTGTACTGTGGTCTGAATCGCTGGTACCTGTCGCAGTTAGGAACCTGATCAAGGTCGGCATGGCGATAACGGTGGGAGGGGGAGGGATTTCAAACTTGGCTAGGATGCTGGACACACTTCGATGTCGCACGCACACTCCCCCGTGACCTGCGCAGGTGTGGCAGGGGGGCGCCCCTTCACAGGGGTTTGGCAAGAGGGTGAGGTCGACCCACTGAGCAATACCCCATCGGTATGGTCGCCACGTTTTAGGATCTCTTGTCGCTGATGGTCCATCTGTTTGACCCCAGAGGGATGAGAGCATGGGGGAGGGGAGGGGAGGGGAGGGGAGGGGGGGTGTCTTCTTTCCAAAGCTCCACAGAGGAGGGCCCAAGATACGAACAAGTTCCGTTTTCCCTTTGATATCGCAAACATTTCTGCTCCTGCGGAATTCAGAGAGAGAGAGAGAGAGAGCGAGCAAGAGAGAGAGAGCGAGAGCGAGCAAGAGAGAGAGATAGCGAGAGAGAGCAAGAGCGAGAGAGAGCAAGAGCGAGAGAAAGCAAGAGAGAGAGCGAGCGAGAGAGAGAGAGAGAGCCCCTGCATTTCAAAGCCATTGGAAATGGATTAATGAATTCCCTTTGAAGGCCGGTATTAACAAGGGCTATTTGTGGCAAGATCTACTTTCAGATACGAGACAGTAACGACCTAAAATAATAAAAACTCACAGGCTGGCTGAGAGAGAATAGGAGATGCAGCCTCAATGAACGCCAGCAGGGGACAACACCCCGGACGTGTGATAGGACGGTAGTAGAAGGCTGTGTTGAAGTTTCTCCTCACTGGAGATAGCCTTCAGTGGGAATGCACAGGAGCAATACTGACAGCTGAAGTAGTCTGCAGGCCCTCTCTCTGCACTGGGCAGTGCTGCTCCTCCACCGGGGACCAGAGAGGACACAAAAGGGCACCCCATCCAACTGAACCGAGGGATAGGGGGGTGGGGTTGGGGTCGGGGTTGAGGTTGGAGAACACTAAATGTCTTTCATTTCAAAAGTTCAAAGGGCGGATACTTGGAATGTCATCGGAGAATAGGAACAAGACCGGCCCTTAGTTCCACAACGAGCTCGTTGTCCGGCGCAGTTTAGCGTTGAAAATTAAGTTCCGGCATGACCTGCGTGCACTGTAGCGGTGTTGATGCGCGTCGCTGCGGTACAATGGCGGGCCTCTGGGTTGCTCTGAAGACACAGATGATGAGTCACGCTGACAGATCTGTCATTTTTTTCCCTCCATCACCGAAGCCCGAAACAGGCTCGTGCAAGAAACATTCGACGTGGCCAATAAGCCCTAACAATGCTGGCTTTCTCTCGCCCGCCACTTGAACACATCGACCAGCCTCATTCCTCATCCCTCATCCGCCGCACCGAGGAGACACATTCCTGGAGCTCAACTTGACCATGGCAGCCGCTCTCATCGTCACACAGGCTGGCTTGTCACCGTGGTTACGCCCCCCCCCCCACACACACACACACACACTCCAAGCCTCCCCCTCCTATAGGCTGCTAATAATCCAACCTGATTTCTCACAAACTATGATTGCGGGATGATTGCGGGCGAGCCACACTGTACAACCCCTAACTCGGTTGTTTACTCTCTCGATCAGCCTCTCCTTTATCGTGCAGACCCCTCCCCCCATCCTCCCCCCATTCATCTTCAGTTCCCGGCCTATTTCATAGATGCTGGCTAAGCCCAGAATCCGGCCATGTGTGAACAGCTCTCTGACAGTAGTTACAATTCAGGTGATATTGAAGAACGGACATAAATAAGGAAAAAAAGGGGTTGGAAGATGCTTACAAAAGCAGTAAGTGTGGTCAAACTCAGCCTGGTCCATCTTCCAGGAGCGCTGGGCCATCTAGGAGAGGGCGTCACGGTGATTCATTCCTCTATTAGGCTTCATGACAGAGATAAGGACCAGCATGTTTCAAAGTGATAGCTGACCTCTGCGTTTTACCCATCTCGCAACACGCCGGGGCCTGGCACAAGGGGTCGGTTTGTCAAACACGCACCACCAAACTGCTTGAGCCCCCCACCCCGCCCTCCCCCGCGCCGTTTCCAAGACGCTGGCCAATGAAATGGATACCCCTCCTCGTCGCGCCCAATGAGAGAGAGGGACAGGTTCGCGAGCCTGGCAATTGGCTCACGAAAGGACCACACCGAGAACCACCTGGAATTGGCATCGCAGACAGCTGGAAGTTTTTCTTGGAACACGTTGTGGGCGACTCGCAGGTTAGGTCACGGGTGTCGAACTCCGGTCCTCCAGGGCCGCTGGCCTGAAGGTTTTCGATGTTTCCCTGCACCAGCACACCTGATTCTAATGAACGGGTTGTTACCATGGTAGCCTGTTGTACGAATGTTCGGAGCCTGTTGTACGAGTGATCCACGGAGCGATTGCAGCTTCTCGTCTTGAGAAGAGAAAAATCCCGGGGAACGTCGACGACCAAATTCCGTGTTTCGGTTTCTCCCCTCCTGACATCCCAACTCCACCCTTGTTCTGGCGAAAAAGCCCGGCTGACAACCAAACAAACACGCGGAAAGTAATATCCCCCTAAGGCAGATCCGAGAGATAACCCCTTGTTCAGACTTGCGTACAGTTCTTCTTAATAGTGTCCCGGAGACAATGAGATGCAAACCTCCTGGCTGTCCAGAGCCTGCTGCCTCATTTGCATAATAGTCGCCATAAACGTCCATCCATCTCCCATCATGTCAAGAAGACCCATCGGGGAAGAGGACACAGAAAGAGATGTCTGTGAATGAAACTGCGGACAGACGGACGGACGTTTCCTTTTCACACTTCTAATTGGTCAGAGACCGACCCCACCGTATGGAAACCTAAAGGCCATTTCAAATAATCAAGAACATAGGGGAAAAAACACCAGACGCGTCGTCCATGTCTTTCACAATGTCGCCGAATACAGCGTGCGCGAGGAAGCTTCTGGAATATCGGAGACAATTTAGGAGCAGCATCTACGGGCCCGCGGTATAAGCATGAGGATCTTAGTAGGATGAGGTCCGTGCTAGTACTGCTGCGCCAATGGTTAAACTCCCCCCCCCTGCTCTCAGTGGCAAACCTGATTAACTGGAGCCGGGAGTGTCTGGAAGGCAGCGAGAGGCAGGGGATATCACCACAGTCTGAGGGACAGGATATTGCATCTGCACTCCCTCATAGGAAAGCAATCCCAACTCACATTTCGCCTTGGATGGCGGCCCCCAAACACCCCCCTTCCCCCCCCCCTCCAACCCGCTCCGAGAGAGCATTTACAGCCTTCGACCCTGCAGGCGGTCGAAGACGGCGAGGAGGATGGAAGACAAAGGAAGCACTTTGGAACAAACACAACCGTTTACATTTCAAAACGCATAAATATGGTGTCAACGTGGGGGAGAAAAACCCCACCGACTAAAAGCATGTTATCCGCCGCGTGATTGGACACTTTGCCCTCATCGCTGCAATATAGTGAATTCCCCTGGACAGAAGGCATAGAAATTAGAAATTATTCAAATCTGAGAGTGCTTCCAGATTGCTATGCTAATGCTC
The DNA here is from genome assembly GCA_036571765.1 of Plecoglossus altivelis. Lineage (NCBI taxonomy): Eukaryota > Metazoa > Chordata > Actinopteri > Osmeriformes > Plecoglossidae > Plecoglossus > Plecoglossus altivelis. Next base: position 7,313,990 of record BROE01000026.1, read on the forward strand.
AGACGTTTACCCTGGACTTATTGCTTTAAAGAGAAAAGGAATTGGGGCATGACTCAGTCAGGCTAGGAATCTGGTCCCTGCTTGTGCATGTGTTGTGAAAAGCACGTCACCTAAATAGACTGACTTAGTCTGACGGCACACCTGTCTACGTATGGTGTGACACCAACCACAACAGAACCCCTGTTGACTGGGAGGTGGAAAAACTCAAGCTAATCAACTAAATCCCACTGTAGCCTTGTGTGCATAATGTTGGGTTTATCTTCACAAAACACATTCTATTTACATTGCACTTAGATCTCTTAGAACTCGCGTTATTACCACTATAGGTGGTTGTTTGTGTACGCTACATTCAAAATGTACTGTATTTTTTCCCTCTGGTGCTGAAGTTGGACTGATTGTGTGTTACTGTACAGTATATCACAGTGTGTAACAGAAAGTGTGCGTGTGTGTGTGTGTGTGTGTCAGCTAGGCAGCGTAGAGACTAGGTGCACTACACTCCCCGCGCACCAACAATTAATGATGACAATTTCAATTTTGATACGATAGCCTTCGCACAGGCAGCCAGGCCAGACGCAATTCAGGAAGTCACCTATCCGAGAGATGCCACAAGATATTAATGTGCCCGGGCCCTGTCTCGAACCTGGCAGGCGCAGGAAATCAATCATCACCCCGGCATTCCCTTCCTTCTGACAAACACGCTCTCGCTAGCCAGGTAGCTGAGCTAATGGCTTTCAAAGTATTTCTGCCAACGAGAAGGCTCTTATTAATTATTCAGTCTCACGTGTTGCCCATATAGCAGTGGTCCTGTACAGTGTTCAGCTCTGCTGCATGAGGTGTTGGAAGGGTGCTGGAAGTCACTCTGCATACGTTCCTACTGACCCTGTATCCTCTCTAATGGGAGGTCACAGAGAGGTCGTGAAGGAACACTGGAAGGAAAGGAGGATGTGGGCGTGTTTGCGCGTCGGTGTGTTTCTATATAGCGCGCATGTATGTGTGTTTGTTTATATGGCGTGTGTCCGTTGGTTTGTATGGTGCCTGCGTGTGTGTTTAGCAGTGAGAAGGAAGTGATTTAGCTCTGCAGTGTTTCTGTGTATCGTACTAATAAACTCTGGTAATATTAATGAGATGGGGGTTGTGTTTCAGTACTCTGTTGGGGGTGGTATCAATGTCTACACACAAACGCACCCTTCAGTGAGGTGGAGCTGGCTGCAGGGCATCTGATGGGACAATAACACACACACACACACACACACACACACACACACACACACACACACACCCTCCCACACACACCCCTCCCTCCCACACACACACACACCACACACCCCTCCCACACACACACAAATACAACATCAGGAAATCTATCACACTCGTTGTAGTAGCACCCTACACGGGTCAGCGACGTGTGCTGGCGTAAACTAACGATTTTCATTTGATATGATTCGTTGTCCCCCGAGCAAGAGGGAGACAATAGACCAGTGAACCAAACTGAGGACACTGCTGACAGTCCACGTCTCTGCCACAGACAGCCTCTCCTTCCACACGGCGCACACACGGTTAAACCATATTTTCCTGCTGGAGAGAGATACAGAGAGAGAAAGAGAGAGAGAGAGGGGCTGGGGGAGGGGCGACAGGAGGAAGGGGTGGGGGGTGGAGAAAGGACGGAGGGAGTGAGAGGAGGGGCGGGAGGGGGAGGGGGCAGACCCAAAAGAAGGTCACGTGGGATCCCCCTTGCTAAGTATGCGGTGACGTCAGAGAGCTCCGTCAGTATAGCGGTTCCTGTCAGCCTGCCTCCACATTTCAGCAGCTGCTCTGCTCCCCCGGAGAACAACAGAGCCCAGCCGAAGCGAGCGGAGAGGCAGCGAGCACAGATAGCAGAGAAAGCAGAGAGCGAGCAGAGAGCGAGCAGAGAGAGAGGGGGAAAGAAAGGCGATTTTTTTTGTCCCTTCTGGGATTCATCAGGACGTTTAACGGTGCTACCGGACAGTCTCGGGGGGGGAAAAAAATGAGCTGATGGCTTTTTCTTTGTTTGTTTTTTAATTTCGATTTTGTTGTTGTGGTTTCCCCCCCACCCCCCTGTCGGGAGGCTTCGCTTTCTGTCTCAGCTTGCCTAGCAACATGAGGGGCTAAGCGGATGCACCAGTGCTGCTCCTGCCTGCACGCTCCGCAGAGCCACATCTAGCCCCCCACAGCAGATGTGCAGGAACCAGGGATCGCCGAGCACACCGTGAAGCGTCCTCGTTTCCTTCTGGATTAAAAGCGACGCGCGAACAGGAGGGGTGGTGCGACTGGGCTGAGACAGAGAGAGAGAGAGAAAGAGAAAGAGAGAGGGAGAGAGGGAGAGAGAGAGAGACAGAGAGAGAAGAGAGAGAGAGAGGGGGGCTGTAGCGCTTCAACCAGAGACCGCCAGGAGAGGAGAGCAGAGCCCGAAAGGAAACTGAGCCGGACAATGAACTTGCTTTGGACCCACCAGATGGGAGGAGATACACTAATCAAAGAATCGTCTTACCAGGAGCCAAAGCCAGAAAGAACATGGCGCCCCTTGTAGTGAATTAGACAGAGAAAGGGGGGAGAGGGTGGGAGAGGGCGGTGGCGGGCTGTGGAGGGGGAAGTGGAGTGAGGAGGGTGGACCAGGACATTAGCCCAGATCTCGGAGACACGTGATAAAAGAGTGTGGGTTGATAAACCGGTGTGTCGACAGACGGTACCAGCGTTTGCACAGTCTCCCCCGACGCAAAGGAGGTTATGCACAACTGTTATAGCTCATAGCTTTAGGCGCCCACTCCCCTGCTCTCATCTTATTCATTCCTCACTTCTCCCCCCCCCCCTTCCCTCCTCCTCCTACATCTCCCCCATCTCTCCCTCCGCCCCTCCACCTCTCCCCCTTCCATCCATCCTCCACTGCACACCCAGGTTGGCCTGTCTCCTGCTTTGCTGGGAATCTTGGACGTGTTGAAAACAGTACCAGCCTGATCAAATGCTTCCCTTGTCGAGGCCGGCGAATTAGATTGATCAAGCAGCTCAGCAGTCTCATCTGCTTTATCCCGTCTATCACTCTGAAGTAGTTTGCTCTTTTGCCAAGGCATTTAGGGGGAAGCTAATTGCTGAGGTGGGCATTTAAAAAGGAAGCAGTTTGCCTCTCCGTGTCAGTGGTGAGTCTTCGCCCCGGACGGCTCATCAAAAGACATTCCGTATGACACCGCAGGGGGGTTAACCAGACACACCGGCTGACTAGCCAAGGTACCCTTAAGGTGCAGGCTTGTCAGCGAGGAGAACTCGCAAGAGGGCCACTTGCCCTCGCGCCGGCGAGAAGGGTCGGTGGGCTTCGATCGCTTCCAGAGAGGGGAAAAGACACGAGCCATGGAAGACCACCAAGGTGGCTGACATATCTGACAGTTCAGGGGGTGGGGGGGGGGAGACCTGGCTCTGAGATCTCCCCAATGCTGGGATGGAGAAGTGAACAAACAGCCTGGTTAGCCAGCTGCCTCCCCCCCCTCCCCACACACACACCTTCCTCCCCCCTTCCCACCTGCAACCCTCTAGATTATCCGTACAGATACACCGGACAAGCCTGCCTTTAACAGGGAGCTACAGTAACACTGAGAATGAGGGAGATTGTCCGGAGAGGGGAGGAGAGGCCAGGTGTGGGTTTACCGACCAGTCAGTAGGAGGTAATGGAACCTCAGGATGAATGCCCTCAACACGTCCCATGTTTCAGGAGAGCTGAATAGGATCCAGCAGGAACTGGGTAGCGAAAGAGGGTACGGCTGGGATCATGCAAGGCATCAGTCTAATAAGGGGCTTGTGTTTGCAGTTCAGGCCCACCTCTGATTTGACTGCCTCCAGCTTGCAGCGAGGGTTACAGGAAGAAAAAAAAGAGACTTTGGCACAAGGTTTATTTATTAACACAACAGATTACAACCCAAGCCTGACGATGAGTTTGGAGTGTTGGGTTTAGGGACAGACAGGCTAAGCTTTCATAAAAACCAAAATAATTTCCTCGGACGGGATTCATGCGATGGCAGCACAGGCGCGGGAGTGAGGAACGGCAGACTTGGGAGCGCTGTGGTGTTCTAGGAGGTGGATATAGAGAGCGGGGGAAAAGAGTGAAATCATAGGATTCTTTAGGACAAAGCCGGGCTTGGAGAGGTGACCTGCTAGCTTTGAGTTCGGCTGGACAGGGAGATAAGATAAGATAAGATAAGACAAGAGATCCTTTATTTGTCCCACAATGGGGAAATTCCACTGTTGCAACACACAGTTTAGGACAGGAATGAAAGAAATAGGCGCATGCAATAAAAATAGGATAAACAAACATGGTCGTAAAAAATACAATATAAAGTATAAGGTGTGAAGTGCCCACTCTTATTTACAGTGAAAATGGTAACTGAAGGCAAGGCAGAAGCATTTTAATGCGGCTCCGCCTGCTCCCAGAAGGGCTGCGGCCACGCGCCAATCGCAAAGCCGTCAAAGTTGTAAGTGTCCCACTATTACATGTACGATGAAGAATCTCTTATTTCCTCTTACCCAAAGAAACCTACAGAGGGGTATTTAGGACAATCTTTTTATCTGTCATCTGCGTCACCACGGAGCTAAGCGCGTCCACTACTTTGGATCGTTTCAGTGTTGACAGATTAACCAGAACTGTTGTTTACGCAGTCAAGAGTTCTGTTTCTTCTCCTGCCCTCACCCCAGCGCCCCCCCCCATGTCAAAACAGCAAACTGGAGTTCTTCAACATCTCCTCGGAGCTTGTTCCTCCTTCTCAGTTTCTGTCTTTTACAACCTTTGACTCGACATGACTCATGTTGTTGACAGCTGGGGCACGGAGCAGGGATTTCATTACGAAACGCTTTGCACTCCAAACGGGTCGTAAGCCGTTTTCTCTGGGCCTGCCTGCAAAGCAGTACGCAAGAGTAGACGAAGAGCACATGTAAAGACGTACATGCGAAGCAGCAAAACGTTAAGCTCGTGTAAACACACGCTCTGCGTACGCTGGAGGCTCTCACTGAACATGGCCGCAGAGGGGAAAATCCTACCGGTCTGGCCTGCCCTTTTTTGTGCTAGTCGCAAGATTGTATTCCTTTCATCGTTCAGGTCTATGTTCTATCTAGATGGAACCAGTATGGACTGTGATAACACGGTGACGGTACTTTAAAAACAAAAGCAGAGTGTTTTTATGTAACTCACTCAACATGACACAATGAGGATTGGCTAGGTACTGCCAGTGCTGTACGCTGGCCTTGATTATAGATCATCTGGATTTCACAGTTAAAATAATCCTCTTGGTGCAGATACTAGCTGCTCGCCCCAGAGTCTTTGATCGTGGAACCTCTCTGATTTCTGACCGTTAAGGGGCCACAGGGGGATCAATTAGCCTTCCAGTCACTAATTGGTTTGGTGTGGAACTGACATTGATGGGAGGGAAGGAACCGAATTAATGAAGGGACACGTTCGTCAAGGAGCGTTCCAGAGCCACGGCTGTGAAACTGTCATTTCTGTCACGAGTCAACAAACGTCTAGCTTCCAGACAACAGCAGTACAGTTCCACCATATAGCTTCCAGTCCACAACAGTACAGTTCCACCATATAGATTCCAGTCCACAACAGTACAGTTCCACCATATAGATTCCAGACAACAGCAGTACAGTTCCACCATATAGCGTCCAGTCCACATCAGTACAGTTCCACCATATAGCATCCAGTCAACAAGCCATACCCCCACAAACACTTCTCGTTTGTGCAGTGTGTGTGTGTGTGTGTGTGTGTGTGTGTGTGTGTGTGTGTGTGTACTGGCGGTAGAATTCTGATAATTAGATCCTCATATATGGACGACAACAGAAACCTTTCAAGCTTTGGATTTGCTCTGATGTAAAGTGTGTTAACCTTTAAAGCAAACCCGGCCTTGGTCTCTCTCATTCTGCTGTAATTGCCTGCGCTGGGTAAGCACATTCTGCTGAAAAGGTTAGCGTGCTCCTATCCAGTTGTCGTGACGAATGAGCAAACACTCCCAGAAAGAGAAAATTGGACAGAGTGTGAGAGCAGTTCTCTCTCTCTCTCTCTCTCTCGATCTGCCTCGGCATCAACAGAGAAAATGGCACGTGGCATTGCCCGTCCTGCAACAACAAAAACAACCCAATTGATTATAAAAAGGGAACGCATTTCCGTGTCCTGCTCTGGTTGGATGAAACATGCTTGCTTCCTCGATAATGCGAGACTACGCGCGCAGCACCTAGTCTCACAAAGGCTTTTACTCTGAGACAAAGAAAGAGAAAGGAAGACCGAGAAATTGACGATGGGTGTATGTGTGTGTGTGTGTGTGTGTGTGTGTGTGTGCGTGCGCGCATTTACATGCATACGTCTGCGCGTCTGCACGCATGTCTGCACATGCATCTGCGTGTGTGTGTGTGTGGTTGCTTGAGAGTGTATATCTGCGTGCGTGCGTGTGTCTCACATCTCTCCCTGGGTGTGTGTGTGTGTGGGTCTGTGTACACAGATGAAGCAGCGAAGGGGGTCTCTGAAGGAGGCAGGCACCGCGTTGATAAGCTGGAGGTGGAAGGGTGAATGGCGGGTGAAGGCTGTTATCGCTAGCGGCCGACCGAGGCACTGCTTGCTGGACCCTGAAAAATTCATTTTGACAGATCCATCTCCTCTTTGGCTGAGAAGTGCCAGAGAGGGGGGTGGGAGGGGGGGGTATTGGTGGGACCGCAGGTGGCACGGGCTCGAGCCGACGCCTCCTGGAATCGTAAGCGTTGGGCAAACCTGCAATTTATGCCACCCTGGGCATCTGTCCACATGTAGGGGCTTTCACGTGTCCATCCTCCACCTCCACCTAGGCCTGCTATGACCCTCCATCTCCACCTAGGCCTGCTATGACCCTCCACCTCCACCTAGGCCTGCTATGACCCTCCACCTCCACCCAGGCCTGCTATGACCCTCCATCACCACCTAGGCCTGCTATGACCCTCCACCTCCACCCAGGCCTGCTATGACCCTCCATCACCACCTAGGCCTGCTATGACCCTCCACTCACCCTCCATCACCAACCACCTAAGCCTGCCACGACCCTCCGTCACCCACCATCTCTTTCTAGCCTCCACCACGACCCACCCACAGCCTGTAATCCTCCAGTTTGGCAGCTTCCATAAACAGGATTGTTTGTTTCAGACGCATACTTCATTTATTTTGTTGATCTATGTTTTGTTTACGGTTTACATTTAACCTCCAGCAGGGCACTGGCGTGCTCATCCGCACTGGAGGAGTTCACTGGAATCTCTAGAGTACCAGACGGTGTTGTAAAAGTGTTAGCAGAGGAATTATTCAAAACTATTTGATGTTGTTTTTCCATTGAAGTAGTGCTGTTCTCTGCTGTTTGAACCGCTGTAATGATATCCTTCACCAGCAGACAATCTGCAAAGACAGCCGAGGCAGAATATTGCATCGTTAAGAGTTTTGGAGAAGTTTTGACTTGTCCACAGGAAGCGAAACTAAACATGTTCAAAAACCAACGCCAATGATTTTTCTTCACACTTCACTTCGCTTCAGGTCGATCTTTTCAAATCTCTAGAACACTGACAATTGACACGTGGCTCAATGCCAGCAACGGAAAAACTGATTCCTGAATATTTGCCAAGCGCTTTTTTTTGTTCTCTTTCACCCCACAGATCAGACATACAATCCACTGAGAAGTGAACTGCTGAGCTGTGTTGAAGGAAGTCAGCCCTGCAGCATGAGACTGGCATTGAGCGCCGAACCAGAGAAGAGCCTGGGACTAAACTCTATGGCCAGAGACTCATCCCTCTCCTAGCTCTGCCAAGGGCCTCAAGAAAATCTCCTTTGACTTGCGCAGCTCCACCAGGGAGCCCACGTGTCAGTTCCAGCTCCTTCAGGGGGCCCACCATTTGTTCTGGTTCTACCAGGGGGCCCCAGCTCCACCGGGGGGCCCACGATTTATCCCAGCTCCACCAGGGGGCCCACAATTTGTCCCAGCTCCACCAGGGGGCTCGCATCCAGCCGTCAGGCAGCTCTGAGAACCCCTTGGCTGTTGACAAACACATGTTTGACGGGATCGGATGTGACCGTCGTGGCCGCCCTCTCCTGAGCAGCATCAGCACCCTGCTACCCAGAGCGTCACCATGCAGTGGAGACGGCGCCATTGCTGTCCCATCAAGATGACCTGGACGGTCAAGCGCTCGCTGTTCCGGACGCACGTGGCGGGGCTCCTGTCCTTGGCGCTTCTCTTCACCCTCTTCCTCTTCTTCAGCCACCAGGACTGGCTCCCGGGGCGGGCAGGCCCCAGGGATAACCCCCTCACCTACACCGTCAGGGGCCTGCGAAGCCCTCGGGCTGAGGCCAACCAGAGCGCCTCCCTCAGGAGCCTGTGGAGGGAGTCGGGCTACGTGGTGCCCAAGCCCTTGCTCAACCTCAGCTCCCAGCAGGCCGAGGCGGCGGGCGGGGGTGGGGGCGAGATGGGTCTGGAGAACTCGATGAGCGCCAACAACAGTTTACAGCGAGAGATGGGCGTGGGCGGGCGGCTGAAGGCTCAGCCATACCGCTACATCCTCAACGAGCCCCTGAAGTGTAGGGACGGCCCGCCGTTCCTCGTCCTCCTCATCGCCGCCGAGCCGGGCCAGGCCAGCGCCCGCAACGCCATCCGGCAGACGTACCTCCACCTAGGCCTGCTATGACCCTCCACCTCCACCTAGGCCTGCTATGACCCTCCACCTCCACCTAGGCCTGCTATGACCCTCCACCTCCACCTAGGCCTGCTATGACCCTCCACCCAGGCCTGCTATGACCCTCCATCACCACCTAGGCCTGCTATGACCCTCCACTCACCCTCCATCACCAACCACCTAAGCCTGCCATGACCCTCCGTCACCCACCATCCCTTTCTAGCTTCCACCACGACCCACCCACAGCCTGTAATCCTCCAGTTTGGCAGCTTCCATAAACAGGATTGTTTGTTTCAGACGCATACTTCATTTATTTTGTTGATCTATGTTTTGTTTACGGTTTACATTTAACCTCCAGCAGGGCACTGGCGTGCTCATCCGCACTGGAGGAGTTCACTGGAATCTCTAGAGTACCAGACGGTGTTGTAAAAGTGTTAGCAGAGGAATTATTCAAAACTATTTGATGTTGTTTTTCCATTGAAGTAGTGCTGTTCTCTGCTGTTTGAACCGCTGTAATGATATCCTTCACCAGCAGACAATCTGCAAAGACAGCCGAGGCAGAATATTGCATCGTTAAGAGTTTTGGAGAAGTTTTGACTTGTCCACAGGAAGCGAAACTAAACATGTTCAAAAACCAACGCCAATGATTTTTCTTCACACTTCACTTCGCTTCAGGTCGATCTTTTCAAATCTCTAGAACACTGACAATTGACACGTGGCTCAATGCCAGCAACGGAAAAACTGATTCCTGAATATTTGCCAAGCGCTTTTTTTTGTTCTCTTTCACCCCACAGATCAGACATACAATCCACTGAGAAGTGAACTGCTGAGCTGTGTTGAAGGAAGTCAGCCCTGCAGCATGAGACTGGCATTGAGCGCCGAACCAGAGAAGAGCCTGGGACTAAACTCTATGGCCAGAGACTCATCCCTCTCCTAGCTCTGCCAAGGGCCTCAAGAAAATCTCCTTTGACTTGCGCAGCTCCACCAGGGAGCCCACGTGTCAGTTCCAGCTCCTTCAGGGGGCCCACCATTTGTTCTGGTTCTACCAGGGGGCCCCAGCTCCACCGGGGGGCCCACGATTTATCCCAGCTCCACCAGGGGGCCCACAATTTGTCCCAGCTCCACCAGGGGGCTCGCATCCAGCCGTCAGGCAGCTCTGAGAACCCCTTGGCTGTTGACAAACACATGTTTGACGGGATCGGATGTGACCGTCGTGGCCGCCCTCTCCTGAGCAGCATCAGCACCCTGCTACCCAGAGCGTCACCATGCAGTGGAGACGGCGCCATTGCTGTCCCATCAAGATGACCTGGACGGTCAAGCGCTCGCTGTTCCGGACGCACGTGGCGGGGCTCCTGTCCTTGGCGCTTCTCTTCACCCTCTTCCTCTTCTTCAGCCACCAGGACTGGCTCCCGGGGCGGGCAGGCCCCAGGGATAACCCCCTCACCTACACCGTCAGGGGCCTGCGAAGCCCTCGGGCTGAGGCCAACCAGAGCGCCTCCCTCAGGAGCCTGTGGAGGGAGTCGGGCTACGTGGTGCCCAAGCCCTTGCTCAACCTCAGCTCCCAGCAGGCCGAGGCGGCGGGCGGGGGTGGGGGCGAGATGGGTCTGGAGAACTCGATGAGCGCCAACAACAGTTTACAGCGAGAGATGGGCGTGGGCGGGCGGCTGAAGGCTCAGCCATACCGCTACATCCTCAACGAGCCCCTGAAGTGTAGGGACGGCCCGCCGTTCCTCGTCCTCCTCATCGCCGCCGAGCCGGGCCAGGCCAGCGCCCGCAACGCCATCCGGCAGACGTGGGGGAACGAGAGCGTGGCGCTGGGCTTGGGCTTCGTACGCCTCTTCCTTCTGGGGCTAGGCCACGGCTCAGACAGCTACGCCCAGAGCGCCATCGAGGAGGAGAGCCGCGTGCACCACGACATCATCCAGCAGGACTACCAGGACACCTACTACAACCTCACCATTAAAACCCTGATGGGCATGAACTGGGTGGCCAGCCACTGCCCGCACGCACGCTACGTCATGAAGACGGACAGCGACATGTTCGTCAACACCGAGTATCTCATCCACAAGCTTTTGAAACCGGAGCTGCCCCCCCGTCAGAGGTATTTCACAGGTTACTTGATGAGGGGCTACGCGCCTAACCGCAACAAGGACAGCAAGTGGTATATGCCTCTGGAGTTGTACCCCAGCGAGCGCTACCCCATCTTCTGCTCCGGGACGGGGTACGTGTTCTCCGGGGACATGGCGGAGCTCATCTACCAGGCGTCGTTGGGGATCCGGCGGCTGCACCTGGAGGACGTGTACGTGGGCATCTGCCTGGCCAAGCTCCGCATCGACCCCACGCCGCCGCCCAACGAGTTCCTGTTTAACCACTGGCGGGTGTCGTACTCCAGCTGCAAGTACAGCCACCTCATCACCTCGCACCAGTTCCAGCCCAACGAGCTGGTGAAGTACTGGAACCACCTGCAGAGCAACAAACACAACGCCTGCATCAACCTGACCAAGGAGAAGAACGGCCGGTACAGGCACCGACGTTTTCACGGAGAGAGACCCCAATGATGGAGCCCCAAACAGGGGGAGGAGAGGGGGGACGAGGCCAGGCGTGGACCTGAGAAGGACACACAGCACTAAACACACTTAGGCCGCAAGAGCACAGTGTTTTCGGTATTGTGTACAGTGGATTCAAACTATTTTTTTAATTTGGGAGAGGTGTTATGTATTGTAAAGCTGTTTAACTCTTTCTAAAGGGGCAGTAATGTTCATGTACGTGCAATATGACGCATGCACAAAAGAAAACACACAAAAAAAAGAAAAAAATGTAATACCAGGAAAAATGGCGTGTCTGCCAGCTGTGGTGCCAATCCAAGGAGCTTAAAGCTAGAATGTGACAGGTCTCCGAGCAACGGTTGGATGATGCCGACGGCGTGGCCAACTCTATCTAAATATCTTTATCCGATTCATAAAATTAAGATCTTCAAAATCTAATGTAAATGTATTACAGAAAAAGCACACTACCTAAAAATGTATGAATATATTATATGATGTGGACCAGTATTGCTGCCCTGTCTCAATGTTTACTTTACAGAATTATCACAAAAAAAAAGAGTTTCAGGATGGTCTTTCAGGAGTCAGTCATATACTTTTATTTACAACCAACATGAAAGAGCTCAGAATCACAACAGTCAGAAATGGCTGAGATTGTATTTTCTAAAGCTTTACATTAAGTGAATATCAGTCTGCACTTAACCAATGTGCAATGATTAATCAACAATTAAATGTATTGAATTCATTCGCTTGTGTGGTTTGTAATAGGCTAAGGAGTGCTGCCATGCCTGCCTGAGTTTACCCTCACAACGCCACAACCTATATGAATCGCATCTGACATTTACTTTCTCTAAATTATATGCAGTGCAACAGATCGGCTTAAGAACTTTGGGCTCGTGAAAGCGATGTGAAATTAATCATGAAAGTGATTAGATTTTAATTAAAAAGAGACACTCAGAGGGCTGAAAGGCAGTTAGTGTTTACTCCAGATGGACCTGAACTGCATGTTATTTCGCAAGAGGCTGCAAATGTGCACACACTTCACTGCTCAGGGTCAGCGCAAAAAAAAAGAGAGAGAGAGAGAGAAAGGCTCTTTAATTGGATGACGACAGTGTGTCCCGCGTCAGAAAAGTGTAATCTAATTAAATGTGCGGACAGCAGATTCCAGCTGTTTGGTTTTCGGCCGCACACTCCGCTACACATCTACACGTGGCCTCAACCAGCTCTTCGTTGGGGTCATCGTGTTTGCGGGGCTTTACGAGGGTGAATGTTTAGAACGCAGACAGGCTTATCGTTTCGAAACAAGCGGCGGAGGGATCAGCATGAAGGGCAAGGCACGGAGATATGACTAACATCTGCTTATCTGTGAGATCAAATCTGCACCCCCTTTGTCTAACGGTAAACAGTTCCATTTCAAGGGATCAGTGTTCGATGCAGATGCCAACGTTTTGGCTAAGTAGCATCAGCCTATATGACACAATCATTGGAGACATGCTGTTCAAAGTGCCTTCCTCAAGATACACATCCAGGACGATTCAGAGCGAACGGTGACGATTCTCAAATCAGCCCAGTCTTTGACAAAGACCCAAGAGAAAACACAAAATTCCTTTTTTTCGTTCAATAATTCCCGAGCTGCACAATTGATGACGTGCTCTGCTGGTTCAGAGTATCCATCCACCTTAATTAATAATAATGAAGCTGCAAGTCAGGATAAGAGAACATTGGGAGCAAGGTCTGGCTGCAGTCACGCATGACCCAGGCAATTACAGGGCCAGATCACCAGCATCCGGTAGCACTTTCTGCTCCAAAAATAAGACCAGGGAAGTGAATGTGTGTACTGTGTGTGTGTGTGTGTGTGTGTGTGTGTGTGTGTGTGTGTGTGTGTGTGGAGGGCGAGCCAGAGGAAACAGAGGCCAGAGAGAGGCAGGGAGGCGGCCGTGGAGGAAGAGATTGTGGGAAAACAGAGAGAGGCGAAGCGTGAAGGAGGATGGATCGAGGGGAGAGGGAAACGAGCGGGGGGAAAAGCGAGAAATAGGAGGGAAAGAACTCCTGATGAATGAAGCGAAAAGAGGCTGTGACTGATCAGTATTGAAACCTGTGCTCCCGCTAACGTTGTACCGGTGAGCAGGGGGATGGATGGAGACGTCGGCTGTGATGAAGTGAGGGTGCAGCCTGGCCCTGGCCCGACCCTGGCGCTCTGCTCCACACAGCCAGGCTGGAACCAGGGTAGCTCGCACACACTTGAAAAGGAGATAAACATTCTGACCTTTGGATGCAGCGCAGCAGTGAATCTGAGTAATACCTTCCAGAGGGCTCCAATGTACTACTGTGAATCGCAAACGAAGTTGAGAGCAACGAAGGTAACGTAGCCAGACAAAAGGGCAGACGCGAGGAAAATAGAGACTGCCCTAAACAGACATTTAGAGAAAGGTTTCGAAATATTTGTCGACAACACACGCATGATTTTCCAGTAAGTTCAACGAATTCATATTCTTTCAACCCCTACGTCATCTAAGCAAACTGGTGTTTTCTTTACTAATTGTTGTTCATGTTAACCACAGCCAAACAAGTGGAAAGTCAATAGCTTTGTTTGCATCACATATGGATTTAGCTGCTCCGTACTTCCAGAATGATCCGGGGGTTTGCCTCCGCTCTAGCCTGTCAGCTGGGACAGATCTCCCAAACATCACATATGGATTTAGCTGCTTCGTACTTCCAGAATGATCCTGGGGTTTGCCTCCGCTCTAGCCTGTCAGCTGGGACAGATCTCCCAAACATCTCGAAACAGGTGGCAGATTCCAGCCAGATTTCCAGGACCAACCAATGGGGTGCTGCCAGCAACGAGCCAAAATCTATTTATAAAATCTAATTTGACGGTGACCGTCCAGAACGTCCGTTACAGAAGGACTGTTGGGCCCTTGGATAAACACTGCCTCTGCTGTCTGACTCAGAGCACCTCTGGAGACTCGGGCGGTTCGATGCAAACTGTGCTCATCAGCGGTCAAGCAGCCATTTTGTCCATTTTCACAGCGTATCGAAGCAGTGGCGGCACGATCGTGATATAAACCCACAGCGGAGGAATTCCGTCCTCAGATGTGACACGGACCACAGATCAATCTCTGTGTATTTACTCCTCGGCTAGCTGCTGTAGCATTGTTTGATCTCTGCCATACGTTTCTGGACCTTCATTCAGCCGTACGCGACCCTGAGAGAGTAAATTGGGGGGTCGGGGGGGGAGGGTTGGCATCGCTACCTGTTAGACGGAAGGTAGAATAAAAAGCTTTTTTTCCAAAAAAGCATTAATCCCCGCAAATCAATATGGAGAATTCTAATAAGGTCTAAAATGGGCTGGCTTCCTCCCAGGAGACGAAGTGGAGGACTGTAACTCCATGGCAACCGGGGGTCGCGTTTCACTGCCGTGTTTACTTCTGCACCATCAGCGGTGACAAACGAGAACAAATCGCATGGCGAGAGTGCTTTAGTGGGGTTATTGTGTTACGTGTCGGTAAAGTGCGAGGCCACGTGGAGCGCTGCGCAACCTGGTGGATGTTCGCAGACGTCAAGGCTGGCCTGCATGCGTCTCCAGGCAGGACTGTGGAGCTTCGTCATATCGCCAATGAGGTTCATGTGAAACAGGCCTAAAGTGACAGATAATGGTATTTCCATTTCAATTGAGCGAACCGAGAGGATTAAAAGTGCAGGTCAATTTCAGATGCAGGAGCTGCAAGGCCAGATTAAAATAATGTGTTTTTAATAGGGTGTCATAACATGCCACTCCGCGTGAAAATAACAAATTAAGGGAGCATGTCTTAAACATTAGTGACACAGAGCGAGGAGTCATTTGCACGTGCTGATTGCTACCAACACTGGGATCACTCGCGAAGGCTGCAACATTCTAACAGCCCTTGAATATATTATATGCATTAGTCCCTTGGACCACACAGCACATACGCACAGCACGCACACACCTACACTTGTAAGCCCCCTTCGCTCGCAACCTCTTTCTTTTCATTGCTGTAGCTGTCAGATTGCCCCCCCCCCCCCCCAGAAGACCTTGCAATGGTCTCTGATTGCTGTGTGGGAAAGAGAGGGGAGGGCTGCTGGTGGGAGGCCAGATCTATGACAGAGGGAAGGAATAGTGAGAAGGCTCTCTGCAGATGGCCACAACAGCGCTCAAAATCTCTCCACGAGACAACAAGAGACCCTGTGTAGGCCCTGACCTTGGATCACGAGGAAGGGGGAGGGGAGGGAGGGGGGGGGGTCGACCTGCACACTGTCGTAACCTCGCGAGGGGAAGAGCGAGCAACATTGAAGGAAAGGAACGCTTGGCGATGGAGTAATGAAATCGTCATTACCATTACAACTGCTGGATTAGGTGTGACGTGGTGGGATGTCTTGGATGTTATTTGAACTGCCTCGGAAGAAAGGACTTGAAGGGCGGGTGGTAATTACACTCCTCCTGTTTTCAAGGGTTTGTCTCTCCTTTATCTACGGGGCTTTCAAATGTGGCTGAATAGCCCACTGACACACACACACACACACACACACAAGCTCACACACACACACACACACACACTTTCCTAATTGAAGTGACTGATGTCGAAGACTAACTTGTTACGTCCAAGTTTCATTTATTAAAAAAAAGGAATCAAGATAAAGGGAATGAAAGCCTAAATAAAAGTGACAGTTCTGAAATTGGAGCAGATATAAGCCCCCGCTTTTCACTTTATGTCTAAAACAGACAGTTTGAATTGAGCCACACATTCCTGAGCCTCCTCAGTTTCCATTCTAATTAGTTTCATTTTTATCAACGGCAGCATCAAGACGTCTGCTGGTCACTAGACCATGGTGTTGCTTGTTAGACTTGGACACTAAAGACTGCTTCACAGCTATGACCTTCAACATGAGTTACACAACTTACCTTACAACTACTAGATAATGAATTTACCTACTAGATAATGAATTTACCTACTAGATAATGAATTTACCCAAAACTACTAGATAATGAACCACGCCATCATAACATGAAGATAGATATCCCACTATCGTCTATAAAAAGAATTATTCATAATAAACGAGCCTTAAAATTACCAATACACCCAGAACGGACCACAACTCCGAAACAGCTTTGCCAAACTTTGAGCAACGCGAACCCTCCAGTTTTGATATAAATTGCATTTGGATTCCCTTTTTTTCCCTGGCCTGCGACTGAGGCGACAGTGGGACCAGTGTCCCTCTCGGCCTAGCAGGGGACTTCATCATGTAAACAAACGTGAAATTTCAGCCCGGAGACGTGCTGGGCGGTGAAAATGAGCGAGCGTGTTGGAACTGTTGACAAGCCTCTAGAATGCCCAGAGCCTGGGGAAACTTGTGATGTAGAGGACGTTGTGCTGGGAGTGGGTTCTGTAGACCCACACACAAGGACAAGCAGAGGAGAGTTTACTAAGGGCTTCTGCAACAACAAACCTGTGCTTCTCTGCAGAAAGCCGAGGGAAATGACCCACGCGGACTGGCCTGCGGCTTCGGCTAACACGATGTCACTGTAATGACTGCAGAATCAGGTTTAAAACGACGTTATGGCCACGATGCAACTGGGACCTGCAGTCATGTGCTATTGCTTTGGTCAAGACTGATTGTCGTAGTAATGACTGGGTATCAGGGTTGAATGGGGGTACTGTGGGTACGATGTACAACTAGGGGACTGTGTGGATATCTTTCAAAGACTACTGAGGTAGAGGGCTTGTCCACTGAAGCTTAATACGAGTAAGAGGAACATTATTGAACATCATAATGTTCACTCGTAAATCCCCCCCGTGATGCAACAGAACCGAATCATGTTTCTTCCCCAATTAAAGGCAGTGGGTGATAAAGAGAGGATGGAGGCATGAAATCAGCATGAAAGGAGCGAACCCTGTGTTATCGCAGTCAAACATGGCAGCGATTAGCATCACCACCAGATTAGCCACAATTAACATAATCATTAAGGGCATATCTGCTGTAATGTATTATCATAGTGTCCACAATAAAAGGCCTTCAACCTGTCGGATATACGGCAAATGAATCCAAAGTAAGAATAGGTGTCTGTATGGAACTTTTAATATTTCCCTTAACGCACAACAAAAACTACAGACCTTGGAAAGGTCTAGCACAGATCTTAGCATATTCATTTATATGGATCTAGTTTATTCAGGATAAAATAGGCAACAAATGCACGGGTGCAGTTATCTACAGTGTTCCTTACGTTGTCCTAGCTCACAAGGGCACTAGGCATACTAGTGCCAGCATGGGCAATGTATGGAATACTGCAGGTGTCTAGCAGAATCTTGTTGAAACCATGGATCAATGATGAACAATAAATGTGAGGTGACTGATACCACAGAGCTGGGCCTACAACACAATAGAGAAGGACACCTGCCTTAATTATAAATGAATAAATGTTACATTGGTACATTGCGTATTGGTAGAACAACATCTTTATCGCGTGTGGTTGTGCAAAACGTCTACTAAATTGAACAAATAGCCCCAAAAGTATTAGCAGCGGGACTAAAACAAACTTGTCATTCTGCGCAGACTACTATTGAATTGAACAGCAACGCTTCTAAGAAGAAACGTTCAAAACACCATTTTACTGGTGTAGAAATGTTTACGTTTGCTGTATGGCAGCAGTGTTATCAACTAAACTAGGTCGTAACTGAAATTACGGGGCACCATCAGACGGCATGTTGATTGGATTCTGGTGTGTTTTTGAAACATTCCAGAGGTCTTGAATACTACAGTACTGAGGTTGTTTTATAACAAATATTGATTCCATTTATAACAACTCCCAAATCATTCCATGCTGCTTTAGCCCACTTTCAAAACACATGACTGTTTTGTTCGCTGTCTTGCTAGTGCTTCTAGGCCTACGTTAGCAAAGGTCAGGCCTACCGTCATCCCCTTGTTCCAAACTACTGCCTGAAAACAATACAATCGGTAGGCTTTCCCCGACTTGGAAACAAACCACTTGAATCCATAATGGAAAGATTTTGCATTGATATCGCAGCCAATAGGAGGGAGGCCACTGTCGCACATTAAAACGTTTTCTTACGAGAATATAAGAGCACAACGTCCTTGACCTGAAATCCCTCGCCCGCATAATATGAGTTCTGTACCAGCATCAAATGATTCTAACTGTATATTGCGGGAACTAGTTGGAGATGCATGAGGCACTTTCCTAGGCAGAGCTGGCAAGCCACTTTTTTCAGCATTTTTCATAAACCAATGACATTCTCAACAACTGCAACGTTCTTTGGTTGACCCAATTGAATCAAGACATGCGGAACATCTGATTTCCAATTGTTTGTTTGTTTGTTGTTGTTGTTGTAGATGATTTGACAAAGATGATTCAGTTGGGCTTACAAGGAAAGACAAATTGGGTCACCTAGAAAAAAATCTCTCTTATAATAATCAAAGTCTACATGATACCACTAAGAAAGTGGCAGGTGAAAAGAATGTTAAACACTAAAACACCATTATGAATACAGCATAACACAATCCACCACTTCTGCCTGGTGATAATACACAACATTGATCTTGTTGCTGGGCAGACTGTGTTATGCTGGGGCTATTTAAACACCCGCCGGATAAATAAAACAAAACTGTTGTACGCCGGAGCAAACAGCAAACAGAAACCCCAGACGCGTAGCACTCCTGGAATGAACCAGCCAACCAGCACGCAGCAGCTAATAACACGTCTGTCTCCTATTGGTGGAGGATAGTGCGAGGCCAACAAGCGCCCCGCTCTTTCAACGCGCCTTCAGGACTACGCATCGCTAGAGGGATTCAAGGTTCACTTGTTCCCGACTTGGCTGATATTAGCCCCTGAATGGCCGGGGTATCAATCTCGCCCGTCTGACGGAACACAAACCCACATCTGCGGATGCAATCTGGGAGTTCTTCCAAGGCCTCGCCCGGGCCTCCAACCTTTATCAAGAACTCACGAGGGAATTCTGCAACCATCAGCCCTGCATGGAGAATGCTCTGGCAGAAAGGAAGTTCATGTCAAAGCCCCAGCAGAACTATCAAGAGAACACACTCCTCTGCTGACAGCCATAGAGGTTAGAATAACATTGTGAGAGCAGACTTAAAAGCTAATATATGCATATTTAATACAGTAGCCGTGGTCTTCACATACTGTATGACTGTTAGAAGTGGGCATTGTGGTCATTAACGCACACAGATGGTGATTCGTTTCAAAATGGTGCGTATTATTTATGATGCTCTATGTAAATGTGTGTGTATGATGGTGAGGACTCGTAATTCCTTTCATAAATAAAATCTCACGAAGAAACATCAAGATTATCAAGACGTCTGGTCTGCCTGCCAACTAAATACTTGATCCGATTCACATGCTGTGAGTGAGTTCATTTACCAACTGACGCATCATTTCGAATGGACAGATTCAATAACTTAACGTTTCTCTTGACAGACAAAGGATTCATTTGATCTCCAGGTTATGTGCCTCATCAGGTCTTTATCTCACCATCTTCATTCTCTTCCTGATTTTGTGGGGGGACCCCAGGATAACCAAGACCTTCCTGAAACACTCTTGCAATTACAACATTTGATTAATTTGCCTGGAACTTAACATCCAGAGGGCTGATGAATGAGAAGTTTCCCCCTTGCCCTCTCCACACCTACGCTCGCGCACGCACGCACGCTGACACACACACACACACACACACACACACACACACAGACTAGCTGTCCACTGAGAAACTAATTATCATGCACAGCAACCTTTGTTCCACAAGGTCAAGCGTCTGAGGTGATGTAGAAGCTACTGTTTGCCGTTCCCATTCCAGCAGATAATAAAGTCAACTGTTTGCAAAAGGAACGCCATCCTTCTCAGTTTATTATAATTAGCCCATCTGTCATCCTATAAATAAACCGGATCAATCTTCTCAGTAAAGCGTCTATGAGGGTGAAAGAGAGAGAGAGAGAGAGGACAGAGGAAGACAGGGGAGACAAACAGAGACGGTCAGAGGAACCAGGACGGTACTGAGGACAGATGGAGACTAGTCTTTTACTGGAGTAAAAGAGTACGGGTGAATGCACATGTCTGAGCCAGTAGCATATCGGTGTTGTGCTGCATTTCTATTCAAAAACATGACACAAGGGTGGGGTTGGACGTGTGACAGTTGACAGCGTCAGTTTGATGTTTTTTGACAATAGGGAAAACCTTAAGTAGCATCCCCGAGGTGAAAGCACTGCTTTGACTAGAGAGAGAGACAGGTGGAGGAGAGACAGTGGGATGCCTGGAGAGAGACAGGTGGAGGAGAGACAGTGGGATGCCTGGAGAGAGGCAGGTGGAGGGATCCACAGGCACAGGACTGAGTAACTGGAGCGGTTTCATTTCCATGGAAACCAGTCGTTGAGTCCTAGAGTTGTGCACTGGGAGAGAGAGAATACTGTGAGGGAGGGATGCTAGAGCGACGAGAGGAGAGAGAAAGAGAGAGGCAACACGACAGGTTGGTTGGTGACAGAGACCGACAAGCCCAGGGAAAATCCCTGGGTGGTGAGACAAACGAAAGGGGAGAAGGGGATGGTGGAGGGGGGGGAAAGGAGGAGGTGATGGAGGGAGCTAGGGAAGAGAAGGAGATAATGGTGGTTGAGGGAGGGAGAAGAGGGGATGTTGGAGGAAAAGGCAGTGGAGTGAGCGAAAAAGCTCTTGGATCTGCTGTGGAGAAAGACAATTGAAGAGAAAAAAAATTCTAAAAAGGCGGTAGACCCTGTGACAGGCATACACCAAAGCCAAAAGAAAAAAAACAACTCATGACTTTGAGATCATTTTCTTTGTGCATGGAGGCCGCAAAAGAATATTCATGGTAAAAGTGGGATTCGTACGTCTTGTAAAAACACTCCAAATCCATCCTTTGAAGCTGCACTGTCTTCAATAATACACACAAATTTCAACCCAATCAAAATTGCATTCAACTGAAATGTTTTTTCCAAAAGACAGACCTATTTGCTGTGCTCCATGAGGTGAAAGGACTTTCTCAGTCTGGTGTTTGTTCTTGGAGCAGCAGAGTGAGCTGGTCTGCCATATCCCAGGGACCTGCTACCTGTCATCTTTCCGCTGATGTGCTTTCCTGCGAAGAAGATTATTGTGGTTCAGATAAAGAATTTAAGTTGCTGCAAGGTCAACGGAATTCGTGCCTGCGATAAAGGAACAGAGACCCTTTGGAGCTTTGCTGTGGTTTCTGAGTCTAACTGATGAAACTGCAGTGGTTGGAGGATCCCCTAAAACGATAAGAAGGCAGAGGGAAAAAGCACCTGCAGGACGTAATCTTTGACTGCTTCAAGCCACCCAGGCAAAGCTATGTATTTACTTTCAGCTTGGCAGCTTTTTCCTTTCCTTGGGGTTGGGCCAGAAATGACCGAGGCTGCTTGCAACAAATTAGGATTTATAGTCTGTGGACTGGACCTCACAACGCATCGCTGAGCCGCAGTGGAACGATGCGATAATCGAAAACAGAGAAGGATACCTTGCGACTTCATCCATTAGAAGAGCGTCATGGTACGATTATTTGCGCGGCGGGGCCAAAAACAGGCGCCGTAGAGAAAAAAAAGCTGTGAAAACACTCATTCAGTTGGTAACATACAGCAGTTTTAATAAGAAGGCTAAATACATGTAATTTGACCCTGATGCAATTACACAGCTTTGCCCTCGACCGATTTCCATCTCAAATACACATTGAGGTATGCTGAAAAGGCGAGTGAGTACTGATTTAGGTTGGTGGTGGGGCTGTACTATGGGCGTACGTGAAGCCCTCTGTGACATTGTTTGTGAAAAGGCAAATAAAGGGCGAGACAAATACAATAGATATGATTTGATTATAGTCATCAGAGAAACCTAACAGAGATACTCATACAAAAACAATGACATGGAAAAATATACTGTTCATCCAAGTGTATTACGATCTATTGCATATTTTAATGTGATATTAAATCCTATCCATAATCTGACACAAGTGAATAATAAAACAATAAAAATGGCACCATTGACCTCAAATAAGCTGTAGCCGTATTTTCCCCATTTTTCCCCCTGGCAAAAGCATGTCCAATTCATGAGAAGACGACACACCTCAGCAGCATTTTATTCGCCATCTTGTACGCGGTGCTCATGGATTACTGTGCTCAAGGAGCTGTGAAATCTCTTCAGAGACCTAAAACTACCGAAACAGCCGGTTCCCACCCGCCCTTCCTCCAGCAGACAAACCTTCACCTTCCACCAACGAATAACAGGGAGAGAAGCCAGTCACATGAAGGTTTCCACCATCGCAGGCCCTCCCTCGCCACACGCCACACTGTCAAAACCATTGGAGGACCTCAATTTTGGAGTTTTGAACACCAACTGACATCTAACCAATCCAATTTGTGTCAACTGTGCCACTCACCCCGGAGGGAAAAAAAAACAAAACACAAACGAATAGGAACAGCCATCAGGGAAATGCTAACTTGGTACATTATTCTAACCTTCCTGCAAACAAACGTCCCCATTGATAACGAGGTTAGCTGAAACAAGCCCTGTCAGGTCCCCCAGAAGAGTGGATTTAAGGGTTAGGACAGAGGACGGGTACAGAACCACACAAGTCTCTGAAGAAACATTTTCTAATTTTGACTCATCTCATTAGTAAAACTATTGCTTTGCAATGGCTCCCTGACAGCTCGTCTGCGTGAGGACATTATTAAGGAGCGCTATTTCATCTGTTTTGTCATGTTGTCTTGCACCATCACTGATGGAAAAGAAGAAGGAAAAACAAAAACAAATGCGTGCCAACCACAGGGAGGAAAACGTAGCTCCTTTTCTACACAAGCAGACACCTTCAACGTGCCTTCGGTAGCTTGTGATGGCTTCAATCAGCCTGTTGCATGAGTGTGATCAGGGGCTGTGGCTCTGGCTCCATGGGGAACAATGATTGGGCTGTGAGATTCATGAGGGCCTCTGGCAATGCAGCATCATCTTGTGGGCTGATTATTCAGCCTGGGCAAAGGCAGGCGGAAACGGATATTAAATCAACAGAGCTTATTGCCATGCTACGATAGGCTGGAGCTTGAGCGAAGGCGAAATGCGTGTGCACTCTGCTCGCTCCTATAAGCACTTGAGGGGGTGGGGGAATTACATTTCCAGGGGGCTCTGGATGAGTTAGGCAATTTGCTGTCTATGGCCATGATAAATAGTGATGGTCTCATAAATTGTACTGAGGAATATATTGCAGCTATAATATCTGTTGTTTTGCACATAGAGGTCTCTCTCCAGCTTAAGGTCAGCCAGTTGCACACCACCCAAAATAAAATTTACGAAACTCAAAGTGAAGTGAACTAAAGCTCATTTAGGAAGAAAAATCACACATGTCTACTCTGTGTGGTCAGACCTATGGATTTTGTTTTAAGGTTATTGATCAAATGACTAGTAATAAATGATGGGGGCACGTTAACCGCTGCCTACTAAGCAGAATCTTCACAGCACTTGATCAAAGTCTGGGAAATGTGTTGATCAATGAAGACTTAATCTCATCTCAACCAACCACTTAGAAAACGTAAAGTAACTATGGCCATTTAAATGGGCTTTGGTCTGAATAAGAAAGACAGTTTTTTTCATTGAATGAGAACGGACATTTTTAATTCATGTCGAACACGATATGCAATTTGATTCTGGGGTTGAGTGACACCATGCTATTCAAATAAATGCGTCTTTGCAGCTGTCGATCGGATATCCTTAGAGCAGCCATGCCCTCTTGTGTTCAAACAGTAGCATGCACACATTTGGATCCTCAAATCGGTGTTATTCTTATAAAGAATAACAATTATTAAAAAAATAAAATAAAAAAAAACTCAGGTCATTGGTGATTTGAGAGAAAATGGGCTCAATTTTAACTCACATCTGTAATCTCCAGAATTTAGGACGACATCCTCTGAATTGATCTATTAGAACCACATTAGCCAATGAAACACACACGAGAACTACTGTACAAAAAAGTGTGGCAACATATGTACTGAACAAGGAAGTCCACGGTATATCATTGCACACTAAATACTGAAATAATGAAGTAATCTCGTTGAATCATACACGTATTTACGTACAGAGGCGATAACACTTCCGGAGTTAATTCACTGCAGGTGAGCAGCGGACTTACAACTTCATCAACATTGTAAACAGTGCAGGCAAGCTGGTAGCTAGTAGTATCTCGCTAGTGTTAGCCTGGATGAGTATTATTAACGTGTGCTTAGTAATGGCATGTTGAATTTGTGCCGACCGCTGGATTCTTTTTTATTTGTCGGATCATTCTTTATTATGTTCGCGCAAGGAGGATCCCTATCCAGATTAGCATGGAGCAGTTGTCGAAGGTCACATTTATAGGCTTTCTGTACTTGGAAGTAGTTACATCAACCACCTAGCTAGCATTAGCTAGTTGACCAGTTCTCATATGCCCTAGACCAAATCGGATGGGTGTAATTATTTATTTGAGGCGGGCAAGTTTAATGCCATCAAGGTTTACTATAATTGGCGTTAATGTAGGAGCCTCCACTATTTCACCCTCTTGGAAGATTGCCACTTCTGCTAGTGCTGTACAGTAGCTAGCCTAGCTAGTTAGTCTTCGTAGGTCTGCGTAATACTCAGTCAAATGTCGTCAGGTCTTGTTGTAGATCTAATTCTTTACTTTGGCTTGTGGTACCAGCGAGTTTGTCCGATAATTAGATGATTGCAGCTCGCTAATCCTTTGCCATCTCCGTACTAGTTGCCAGCTAGCTACAGTAAAGCAGGGGGTCAGATTAAGCGCAAAATAGCTGGCTAAAGTTAGCTAACATCTCTGCTGATATTTTCAGATAGCTAGCTGGAGCTGTACTATTAACGTAGTACTACTTCTAAAGATAGAACAGCGATGCCAGGAAAAGATAAAATATGCATGTCTTTATTTGTAGTATTAACGATTCTAATATTGTTCGTCTCTTCCTATCACGCTGTTCTATTTATAAGGTTAATGAAACATCTAGCTAGTGCTATGCATGTTATGTGACCGTGAGTGTTGTGAATAGTCGCTAATCATGGCATTACACCATCCAACTATCCTTTTAAATCATGACACGTTTTTTAATCACGTTTTAACAGGATGGGGAACTTCACATCAACCTCGTCTAGTGGATTGCCAAACTCGTCGTGTTCGCAATTTGTCCAGGTAAAACACTTATTATTTGTTTTAAATTGAATCCCGAACCGTCTCTTCGGAGGTCCTTAGTAACCGCGACAAGTTCATGTTGTTAATTACTTTTTAGTTATTGCTAATACTACTGCAGAAATACGATTTATGCCTGGTCTTAAACTCCACTGCTGTAAAGGTGTGTTGTGGCGATAATTATATTTATTTTATCCTTCCAGGATGTAGTGTCTCATAACTGCGTGGTCATATTCTCGAAGACGACTTGTCCATATTGCAAAATGGCCAAGAACGTATTCAACGAAATAGGCATCACTTACAAAGTAATTGAGCTGGACGAGCACAACGACGGGAGAAGACTTCAGGAGGCCTTAGCTCATATGACAGGTGCCAGAACGGTATGTTACTTTTACCTAGCATGTTATGGTCTAGTGCATAGGTGTTGACCTCTGGTCCTCGAGGGCCACTGTCCTGGAGTTTTTCGGTGTTTCCCTGCTCCAGCACACCTGATTCTAATGGGTTGTTATCAAGCTCTGTGGAAGCCTGATAACGACCCATCATTAGAATCAGGTGTGCTGTAGCAGGGAAACACCGAAAACTTTAAGGACAGCGGCCCTTGAGGACCTGAGTTTGACACCCCTGGTCTAATGCATCAGAAAATCGAAATGGTCCGTCTGTTTAATATGTGCTGGGTTACATACTGAGTAATATTACTGGCAGTTGGTGAAGCATCAACTTCAAACCAAGTCCTGTCTATTAAGTGGACCCACGGTGATGTTGTGATTTGGACTTGAATTTCAGGTGCCCAGGGTCTTTATTAATGGAAACTGTATTGGGGGAGGATCTGACACGAAAGAGCTCCATCAGCAGGGAAGACTGATGCCCCTGATTGAACAGTGTGCTCCTTGCTGTGCAGGGACAAACGTGGACGGCTCAGGCAGTGGCTTTTTTGAATCGAGCAAATGACTAACCGTTTCAAGTATTGTTTCAACCTGTATTTATCTGTCTGGAGTTGTCTAGTCTCTGTTTCATGTATTGTATGTTGTAAAGGTGTAATATCCATCTTTTGAAGCTACCTCTCCTTTCATTAATGTACAGTAAAAATAAAAATCCCATCTTTACAATACGATGATTATGCATGTTTAATATTTTATTTAACAATATTCAGTTATATTCAGCGCAATTTGCTTCTTAATTGTACATTCAGATGTAGAAACCACTGTTATTAATACCAGTGCATTACACACCAATATAACATTCAGTCCTTGTCCAGTTCATGTGTGAAAAATAAATTGCCTTCATGGTTCAAAACCTTTATCATTATTTACCCTGTGGTTAGCAAGAGCTGCAGAGTGCTCGGACACCTACTAAGGGGGTTAAAACCAACCTGGCAATTCTACTCAGGCAACTGAGGCCACGCGATTCACGCAAGAAGATTTCCCACACGCATAGCACGCATCGCTCGCAGTCAGCCCAGGAAGCTAGCCAGCTAGCACCGTTTCATTGTCTTCTGCTGAAAATAGGCAGCTAACTACAGAGCTCTCCATTGCATGCGTCC
Source organism: Plecoglossus altivelis (assembly GCA_036571765.1). NCBI lineage: Eukaryota > Metazoa > Chordata > Actinopteri > Osmeriformes > Plecoglossidae > Plecoglossus > Plecoglossus altivelis. Next base: position 7,340,962 of record BROE01000026.1, read on the forward strand.
ATTTGTTTTGATTCTGTCATAACCCGACCATGGCTGGAAGCGCGGGAGAATGGTGTCTTATGGAGAGTGATCCAGGAGTTTTCACAGAATTGATTAAAGGCTTTGGTGAGTCATACCGACGTGAACTGAGGGTGCAGTAAACGGTGGATAGCTCTTCAATACACCATGCTTCACTGTGGCTAGACCTTTGCCTAATTAATAGGTATCGTTCATGTGTAAGATCACCCAATAAACTGGTACTACTTGTAACATAGCTACAGACGTAAAGATTTGCCAGCTCATACCTAAGCTAGCCGGCTAACTCACGAGCTGCCAGCTGGCTACCTAGCACAACTGCACAATCACTGTCAGTTGAATTGTATAGACACCACATAGAAAACCACACATCTTGTTGGATATATCATGGTGACGGTTAAGGTATGAATACGTTTGCAAGATGGTTATTTTTTTTCATTTACCCACTGAGGCTTCCCAAACACAATCATATCGTGAGCGAGCTAAATTCAGCTAACCGCTAGCTACAAATTTGATTCTTCCCACCGCTGCGTCCCACTACAGCATTGAGAGTCATGCTTGTTCAGCATTTAGTATTCCTGTCTTAATTCAATGTATTTGATTGGACATCTCTATAACGTAAATGAATAGCATCTTATCAGCATGTCCACGTGTTAACGTGCACGTTGTGTCTATTAGCTTGCCAAGTCATGCTTAGTGCAGTAGGTTAGGTGTCTGATAGTTAGATGGATGAGCTACCATTAGCTTGTTACAGTATACTGGAGGCACCCTAAACGAAATCCTCTCCTCCTTTCGAACAGGATGCAAAGGAGCCCAGGTTGAAGAGATATGGAGTATGGAGCCAGAGAACTTTGAAAATTTAAAGTAAGCTATGATTTATCGATCATTTCACCCCCTAAGGTGTTTGGAACATGTTGGCATTATTGATCATTTTTCTTTCCTAGACCTGTTCATGGATTAATCTTCCTCTTCAAGTGGCAACCAGGTGAGGAGCCCGCAGGGTCGATTGTTCAGGATTCAAGGCTGGACAACATTTTCTTTGCCAAGCAGGTACAGACCCCCCCCCCCCGAAATCTGCAATAAGCGGAAGAGCACCGTACGATGCAACGTCGGACTTGGATTGCATCCAGTCATGCCGAACGCGCGTGTCTAGATTGTGTTCTGGGTCGTTCCAGGTCATTAACAACGCGTGTGCAACCCAAGCCATAGTCAGCGTTCTACTCAACTGCACCCACTCTGACATGCTCCTCGGAGAGACGCTGACGGAGTTCAGAGAGTTCTCCTTCAGCTTCGATGCCGCCGTAAGTCCTTCTTCATCCTCAGGGGCGCCCAACCCCGACGCGCACGTGGCCCACACGCACGTTGTGTTTCGTAAACGACCCGTCGACTGAGGGATTATCGCCTTTTTTATATCGATGGATGGATGGATGGAAATGACGTCGTACATCTGGCATGTTCTTTACTGTTCTGTGTGTCCCTTTCCCCCCCCCCTAGATGAAAGGTCTGGCCCTCAGTAACTCTGAAGTGATTCGGCAAGTTCACAACAGTTTTGCCAGGTACGTTGTTGTACTTTTTCAGCGCTATGTACTGCAGCACGCGTACGAGGATCGAACCTCACTTCGGATTGGGTCGTATTATAGTTCCCAGCTGTCTGTAGCAGACAGGCAGCCACTGTTCCTTCTGAGCTGAACTGAGTAAGTGTTTCAAAGGGTGTGATTTCAGTTGACTTAACTAACTGACGCATACGAGTCAACCACACGATGACAAAGCAAGATCCACAAGTGGGTCAAACGTTTGACCCAAAACAAATCCCGATGACTCTGTTTCGACCGCACGGCCGGCTGCCGGTCTCGGCGCTACCTTGGAGAGCGTCACCTCAACGTGGGTCTTCTGTTCCGCAGGCAGCAGATGTTTGAGTTTGACGCCAAGTCGTCCGCGAAAGACGAGGACGCGTTTCACTTCGTGAGCTACGTGCCGGTCAACGGTCGACTGTACGAGCTGGACGGACTACGCGAGGGACCCATTGACCTCGGTGAGAGACATAAGCTCCTGGGACAGTGTCGCTCTTTTTATGCTAAGGAACTTTGTCGTTCAAAGAGGAGAAGATTCGAACAGTAGAGCCCTTTTAATTGACCGCCACAGGTTTTTATGTAACGACTTGCCTTTCGACCTTTTTGCGTCCGCAGGCGTGTGCAATCAGGACGACTGGATCAACGCAGTGCGGCCAGTAATCGAAAAAAGAATACAGAAGTAAGCTGTTAGTTTCCTGTCTTAGCACTAAAGGATCTTGGCGACAAAGAGGCTTTCTGACATCCAAGAGCACCGACATTGAGCGTGTCCCTCTCCATAACCTGCAGGTACAGCGAAGGAGAGATCCGCTTCAACCTGATGGCGATCGTGTCGGACAGGAAGATGATATACGAGAGGAAGATCACAGAGCTGCAGACCCAGCTGACAGAGGTGAGGACCACACCCGGAAGAGCTTCCCACGGGTGGGAGAACACTTCCACAGATGTCAATCCTTCTTTAAAATTCCGATGTTTCCTTACGTTTCTTCTTCTCCAGGAGGAGCCAATGGACACAGACCAGAGCAGCACCCTCCTCAGCTCCATCCAATCAGAGATCGCCAAGTATCAGCTCCTCATCGAAGAGGAGAATCAGAAGTTGAAAAGATATAAGGTGAGTCCTCGCCGTCAGGGCCGGATCCAGTGGGAGGGGCCGGAGCTAATGGGAGGGGCCGGAGCTAATGGGAGGGGACGGATCTAGTGGTAGGGGACGGATCTAGTGGGAGGGGACGGATCTAGTGGGAGGGGACGGATCTAGTGGGAGGGGCAGGATCTAGTGGGAGGGGCAGGATCTAGTGGGAGGGGCAGGATCTAGTGGGGGGTGCATTTCTGCCGTGCCCCCCCTCCCTCCCAACACCGTCTGATCGCAGCCAAAAATGTTGCATGTTGAAACAATGGAAAAAGTCTGCTAGGGCCTTCAGTAATATGTTTTATTTCCACAATGATTGTCTGGTGGATAATGGGCTGCGTAGCTTTAAGCTCCGCCTCCACGTTCACCGATAGAAGTAAAACCAACCTCAAACCTTCCTTTCCACTCACTTGTTCTTGAGGTTATTGTACATATTGTGCCAGAAATAATGGACATCACATTCACTGGACAATGTTTCACAAATTAAACAATGGTTCTGTTTATTTTACATCACCCTAAAAAAAACAAAGTTGCGCTCAAATAAAAGCTAAACATTTTCACTGGCAGGCTGTGCGCTTTGGCATTACGTGTGGAATTATCTAGCATAGCATCAAGAGTAATATGTGTGTGTGTGCCTGGAATGTTTTCAACCTCTGCTTGATTAACACTCGGATCATCAGGCATTGGCGATCGTGTCGGACAGGAAGATGATATACGAGAGGAAGATCACAGAGCTGCAGACCCAGCTGACAGAGGTGAGGACCACACCCGGAAGAGCTTCCCACGGGTGGTAGAACACTTCCACAGATGTCAATCCTTCTTTAAAATTCCGATGTTTCCTTACGTTTCTTCTTCTCCAGGAGGAGCCAATGGACACAGACCAGAGCAGCACCCTCCTCAGCTCCATCCAATCAGAGATCGCCAAGTATCAGCTCCTCATCGAAGAGGAGAATCAGAAGTTGAAAAGATATAAGGTGAGTCCTCGCCGTCAGGGCCGGATCCAGTGGGAGGGGCCGGAGCTAATGGGAGGGGACGGATCTAGTGGAAGGGGACGGATCTAGTGGTAGGGGACGGATCTAGTGGGAGGGGACGGATCTAGTGGGAGGGGACGGATCTAGTGGGAGGGGACGGATCTAGTGGGAGGGGCAGGATCTAGTGGGGGGTGCATTTCTGCCGTGCCCCCCTCCCTCCCAACACCTTCTGATCGCAGCCAAAAATGTTGCATGTTGAAACAATGGAAAAAGTCTGCTAGGGCCTTCAGTAATATGTTTTATTTTCACAATGATTGTCTGGTGGATAATGGGCTGCGTAGCTTTAAGCTCCGCCTCCACGTTCACTGATAGAAGTAAAACCAACCTCAAACCTTCCTTTCCACTCACTTGTTCTTGAGGTTATTGTACATATTGTGCCAGAAATGATGGACATCACATTCACTGGACAATGTTTCACAAATTAAACAATGGTTCTGTTTATTTTACATCACCCTAAAAAAAACAAAGTTGCGCTCAAATAAAAGCTAAACATTTTCACTGGCAGGCTGTGCGCTTTGGCATTACGTGTGGAATTATCTAGCATAGCATCAAGAGTAATATGTGGTGTGTGTGCCTGGAATGTTTTCAACCTCTGCTTGATTAACACTCGGATCATCAGGCATTGTCAGAAATGCTAACACTATAAAAAAACCCAATACAATCATCATTCCGTAACCCCCCTCCCCGCCCCCCCGAGTCAAAGCATGCGTCAGCCGTCCCAGCTCGCCGTCGGCAACCAGCGTCGTGACGTCATGCGGCCTCAACAGATGCTTTTTATCTCCTGGATATTTAGATTGAAAACATCCGACGGAAGCATAACTACCTGCCCTTCATCATGGAGCTTCTGAAGACGCTTGCTCAGTATCAACAACTTATCCCGCTGGTGGAAAAGGTGAACGTTTGACAAGCTTTGTATCTGAATAACGTCCATGTTTGCAAAGATTTTGTGTGTTTTTGAATTCTGGCGACCCTACTTTTAGCCATTTTAAGGGTCAAGTAAATAATCCATTGGCTTACTGGTCAGTGTCAGGACCTGTGTATAATGTCATGTCACACAGTCTCCACTAGATGGCCTCATTTATTCAGCGGGGCTGGTTCAATAGGCTGAGCAAACTGTTTTCTATTTCCCCCCCCCAGGCAAAAGAAAAGCAGGGTGCCAAGAAGGCACAAGAGGCAAAGTAACCCCAGATATCACAGACATATCCCAGCCACACCTCTTGAATCTCTTGTCATTTTTCCTGGAACCACAACAGTCAAAGGAACTGTTCACATCACCATGTTCCCCTTACATGAACAGACACGTGTTCCAATCAATCTTGTCTTATTTTCATAATAAAATGTCTTCGATGTTTCATCATATCTGCCTTTTGAGTTTGAGCCTATATATATATAAAACACAAATCATGTATGTCGGCGCTCAGGTGAGTCCTGCACTGTCGTCTCATACGTTTTGTCAGATCTCATTACAAGTTGCATCGACTGTCTGTGTGCTGTTGTGCTGTCGTATTCAGTGGGATCCTAGTGGCATCTACTGGTCAAGTTGAGAAAGTGCATTACCCCGATTAAACGCAATATTAGAAATGAAAAGAGTGTTTGGCTGGATGCAGTGTTTGTGTATGTAATAAGTCGTGGCATGTAGTATAAGCAGTCATGATATTGCAGTCAGGATTGCCTGGTGACGTGAGGACAGCTGAAATAGTAAGGTGATGATTACCCACCTTTTAAAAAAAGAAATGTTTATCTCGGCTGCAGAGGATAATGAGGGAGGTGAGGCTTCACGTTCTTCGACTCGAGTTGAACTTGATGTTCTGTCTCAGACTTGACTTTCGCCAAAAAAAAACCCCCAGAGTGTGACACGCTCGTTGCTATTTTTACCCCGAGTGTTTACACACGTACCCAAGCGCCGCTTGGAACCAGATCCACTATGGTCCTGCCAAACTCCAACGTAGCTGCTTCCATGCTGGTTTCACTAGAGCACATGGAATGTTGATATCAGGAAACGTGACTGTTATGATTCGTGGTCCTTGCAGATTTCCTGTAGTACAGTTTTTGTTTTTAAATGGGGGGGAAACTATTGACTGTAATAGATTTTGAAACTCCTGACGACAGAAGATGGTTGATCATCTACACACCAACTTCCACAGAAATCCTGCCTCTTCTTCCCTAAATTCCCCCTCCTATCTATCCCAAGTGCACACATTCAAGTGACGCCGTTACTTTCAGGTTTAGCCAACGCTTTGGCCAGACGGCTCAAGCGCATCTGGGAAATAACGGGCGGTTATGAAGCTGTCAGCCAGGCGGGAGCGATGCGCGTCAGTGTCTGTGCAGTGTCAGCCTCGTAACGATGAGCTCACGCTTCCAGAACAGCGCCGCGCTAGAGGAGACACCCTGGACGACAGGTGGACGTCTCTGCGTCAGCAGCGCTGTTCTTTCCCCCGCGTCAAAGAACACGGGCGGTAGCCGTCGTTACCGGAAGCGACAGGGCGAAAGGCTCGTTGGGCACACAAACAGTGCGATGCCATAGCGATGGCCCTGGTTACCGGAGTTATTGTGGAGTGCTGAGGGGGAACGCGTTCTATGTTTATAAACGGAAAATCCATACTTGGACTGGAAGATGGAGTATATGTGGGAAATCCAGTTGTTCTCACTTGTTCATCGCCATTTTATGAATATTACAAGTGTGCTGTTTGTTACTGTCATTTACACTGACATAAATAAAATGAGGACAACTGTAGACGGAAGTAATAGTGAATTACATTATTGTTTTAATAAACGTTCCAACATCGAAAAAATAATAATTACAAGTAGAGTTCATGTAAAGGGAGAGATCTGCAGTCCAGCTGCATTTACAACCTGTCATTCAAACAATATATATACATATATAATTTTACATAGACACATTCACTGTATTGTATTCCATAGTCACTTCTGCTAGAACAGTGTTCGCACAATATTTGAAAGTAAAAAAAACCTCTGAACCCAAACACCCCCAGTAAACCTAACCGACTGGTTTCCAGAAAGTGCTTGTTTACTAATGCACACACTTAGATGTGGCACTTCTAATACTGCATGGCTTGGACCGGTACAAGGGGCACTCAGTGTGCCTCGGGTGCAATGTTCACCCTAACTGAAGCAGCTGTCTGCTGGCCTTCTCCTCTTTGCTGCAGCACACAGGTTCTTATAGAGCTCCGAGTTGATAAAACGTGGATAGGAGTTGTTTTCCATCAGGCTGTAGACTCTCTTCTGGGCCGCCTGGAAGCACATCAAGGTGGGGAAGGGGAGAGATCGGGTGATCTCCTCCTTGGTGTGGAAGTCCAGGTTGATCTGCAATCGACATGAGTTATTCGATCTTTTCCCTGTAAATAGCGACTTGTTTTTGTCTGCTACATCTCGTAGCGTGGATGTTTGGCATCGCTCTTGTCCATGCAACTGTCCTTATAGAATACTCTGCAGCACTCAGGACTGTTTAGTACTCAGTTCCGTTCCATTTTACTTTAGAAGGAAGCCAAATTGTGTCAGCATCGAAATATGACTGGACTTGCTTCTGTAATGCATTTTCTCTACGATGTTGAGGGATTGTGTCGCATCTTTGTAAGTGTATTCACCTCTTTTGGAGCCTCGGTCTTGATGAACTCCTCGTAGATGCTCTGGGCCCTCAACGCCAGTTTAGCCGGAGATGTCACTTTTCGGAATTCTTCGCAGGCCATCCAAAACTCCAGGTTTTCGTCACAATATTCGGATTTCAAGAATATCTGGAAGGCTACGTTGCCATCTGCAATGCAATAGGGAGGGGGGGGATGCGCGAGGGTCAGAATGCACCTGTCACACCCGAGTGCCGATACAAGGTCAAAGATCAACGATTGGTTTATGTCACGTTGACACACCTAGCATAAAAGACGTGCAACGGCGAGCGATGCTTACATTTATGAGTCAGTAGTTTGTCAAACGACTGTGCCCACTGGTTCACTTCATCAACGGTCGGTCTTTGACGTGGGAAAAGAAGTTGCGTAACGGTGAATAAACATAGGGAGTATTTGGTTTCACAATAGGATGAATATTCACACCTATCGCAGCAGTGTGACAGGTTGACTTCCCCAGTCGCCTCACCTGAAAGCCTGTTTTCTCCGGGCTGCCGATCGGGACGTAAACGAGCGGTTCTTCAAGATGTAGCGCAGTCTTTCCCTCCAGCTTCTCTTGCTGTGAAGAGAGGAGTTCATGTGTAATTCATTCGAGTTAATGTTTACTGTGGCACCTCAGACAGCACAGAGCCTCCCTGGTAGTACCTGCCAAGCGCGAAGAGCAAGCTCACCTCATTCCGCTGTTCTCAATAGACTGCTCTGTTTTCAGACAGTTGATGCACACCATGTTGCTTTCGGACCCCATGCTCTTCTTCATATTCCCGCAGTCCCAAGAGTCCGATTAGAAATGTCTCCCTCCTTGTGGCTATCTCAGAACTTTATACACTCCCTTCTAGCAACAACGGAGCTGAGGCGGGCCCACAGGGACAGATCTCAAAGACGATTGGCTGTCAGCTTGGAAACATCGGATTCGTCATGTACTCACTGTAAGGGCCTGAGGGCAATAGGGGCGGAGCATCACAGTTTTTGGTGTGTTTGTATAAACATTTACTACTTGAGTCACTCTGTCTTGATTGAACACTGGCTGTGACTGTCTTGGCTCTCTAACTCCCAAGTGAATTTCAGGGAACAGAAAAGTCAAACCTTTCTTTCCACAAAGGCACTCCAGGATTTGGAATACTGGAACCGTACGCTTGTTTACGCATCCGCTGGTCGTGAACCCAGTCGCTTTCAGATGCGTCTTAATACACTTTGCGCACTTCAGAAACCCTTCTAAACTACCTCTCGCATTCAAGTAGCCTTTGGTGTCACCGAAAAGCACCTGCGAGAAAAATGATTTTTAAGTGCCACTTTGTGTCTTAGGAGACCATTAACGCTCGAACAAAACAGGGAGGGGATTGAACACTAACGTCCATGTCACCATGATGACTCCGCCGCCAACCTGCATGCATACTGTTCAAGCGTGTGGGTATGTGCCTCTGCAGAACACATTGTTATTGTGCCAACATGAAGCTTGAACAACGTTCAGCCTCATCCGTTTAGCCACGAGAGAGGAACGCAAACCGGAATGTTATGTTCCATCAAACGCGTTTTCTTGCATTCCTTTTCGTCTACCGACCATTTTGAACGGGCTACGAATCCACCGTGCATTTAAGATCACTGGGTTTGTCACGGTGAGCTAATCTGGGTCACACGTTCGAATTTAGCAAGGAGGGCATTGGTATCAGTGGGCACGTACCACGTAGGCCCACCACAGCAACCTGGGATTCAATCTTACCCTCTTTGTTGACATCATCCCCCTCATCCATCCCTGCATTTCCTATATCTCTATACTGTTTCCATAAAGCATATAAGGGCAGAACATGCTGCCCCTGGACATATCTCCTCAAACTGAGTTGTGGTGTATTTCTAATTCAGTGACTGCGTTCCCACCTTTGTGTTTGGGTACTAAACTAATTCACTGTAGAAGGAATGCGGTTGTAAATCCACAAACTGCCTACAGTTCTGCAGCTGTTCCCGAGGTGGCTCACCAAGTCACGTCGTTAGCCCAGGATGCCCTCTCAATCGGATGGGAATGATAAACTACGAATACAGACGTTCGGTGGCAAACTTGCTTCGCTGTCGTGGACGAGCGATCAAGTCTGGGTACGCCAGGCATGAACTAAGCCGATCAACTGCAGTGAGACTGGAGCAAGAAATAGCGACTGGGTTCACGATAGGTTTTAACCGAGTCCTGATGTACCAACTGGGACCACATACCTTGCAGCAGTGCTTTGCACGACTTTTTTTCTTTCCTCTTTGGAACTAGGAATAAACCCACTATGTGGCTGAAGCACTCCAGACTTCTGGGAAATCCCATGCACGTAAAGCTTTTGGGGAGTACAGTCTTCCTTGGTGGAAAGTTGGCTGTGTTCCACATCTCCGATGCTCACGCATACGGCTACTTACTAATACCCTCCACGTCCCCCCCCTCCATCACCAGCCCCTCGCACGAGCACCCACACACACACCCACACACACACACACACACAAAGAAAACTGTATATGTTACGGTTAATCTGGCTGGGATTCAACATTCGGGTTCATTCAAAAGTCTTGTTTCCACCAGCCTAGCTTCTGACCCCTGACCCTTGGTCATGTGTTGGTTTTGCACTCCTTGTGGGGGATTCTGGCCTTCACCAGGGTAGTTTAACGAGACCACACACACACACACGCAGGCACACTTCTCTGGCGTGAAAGGAGTTTCAACCACTGCAGAACCCCCAGCGTAGAAACTTGACACAGGTGTACTGCACCTCTGATAGTTTGTACCCGCTGAAACTGATGACAATAAAACAGATAGTGTTGTAACGATGTAGGGTCTTCCAGTGCTAAACTCCACCTTTGAAAAGACAACTCAGAATAGGGACATATCTGCCTCTGAGATCTTCTTTACTAAAGATAGATATTTCTGGAGGAATGTGGTACGGTACTTTACGAATGGTAATGTTGCAAGATCAGGTTCATCCACTGTCATAGCTCATATCGACATTTTTTTCTGATAAGTTGCAGTGCGTTCTTTAAATATGTCAACCATGATCCGTCTATTGTCCTTTGTCAAAGCTTATCTCCCGAGCACTATGTCAATAATGTTTCCATGACTCATCAAGACAACCGGATAACTGAATCACCGGAGCGCGTTGTGAGTTTATTTAAATGTACCTTTGCACATCGAAGTGCTTAATCTAGGTTCGCCCTTCATTTGCATGAGGACATTTATGAATGGAAACAGTCTGTCAGAGGGAGTCAGTAGGTATGCGCTGCCCATGGTGACGCAAATAACTCGTATTTCAGGTTTCCAGCCTGTTCTTAATATCGGACTAATCAGATTCATACTTTCATGTTCTTGGTAGAGACAAGACAGGACATTGAGTGTTGATAAACACGCCGTTTGTCGCCTTTGTCGTGCGTGATTACAGGTTGCACGTTGCGTAAAATGTTGTTGACGATGTGACTTCGAAATGTGGTTGACCTGTGCAAGACTATTTCGCACGTTGTTTCAGTAATAACAGCCAGCTAATTGAACGGAAGTATTGTCCTGAAGTAAAGCCATTGAACCAGTTCGTTTCAATCCATCGCGCTGAACTGCTTGTTACTGTGGCTGCGTGTGAAGGCAAGGCCAGAGGACCATTTCCAACGCATTCACCGTTAAAAAGTCGTTCTGTGAATTGCTTTCACTTCGCAGAAAAGAAATGTTGACATACCCTTCGTTTACAGTACGTCTTACCAATTGTAGAAATCCCCCATTTTGTCAGAAACTCCAACGCAGACCTTCCTGTTTCGTACCTTCGCTTCCTCCGTCAGCAGAGCACAGACCTGCAAGTGTGCACGTCTGTCTCCGAGACAAAAGATCACATTTTCACCGGGCAGAGGATGGCTGATGAGATGTTTTTGGCCATGTACTGCAAGTCATCCAGATACATCCAGTCACCTCTTTTTTCTGACCCGTATCTAAAGAATGCCGGCGGTTTGGATCGGGCCTTGGTCTTTTGACCTTACGGACCCTTTTGAAAGGAAACTATACGGGAGTGAGAACCCATTTTGCCGGAATGGAAAACGTATATGGCGTCTATCACGAGAGTGAACCGCCGTCTCGCAAGCTCCAAGCCTGTGACCATGTCGGTGGAAGGATCAGAGATGAGACGTGTTGGAAAAGAGGCAGCGTGACTCTAAATGATTTAATAACTTAATTCCTAATCATGAACATATTTACACAGCAAAAGTCAGCATTCCAACAGTGGCTGTGATAATAAATAAATTCAATCGAAAAAAAAACCCCCATTTCAGATCAACTCTGCTAGATAACCCATCTCAATGGTGCGTGTGAGCAACAGGAAAGTATCTTTTCGGAGAGATAAAAAAAAAATAATCCGAAAAGCTAAATTGAAAGGTAAGCATACAACTTGAAACACTAATCTATTCTGCAGGCTTCCACCTAAAACATGTCATTACGTCTCACGACGGCTAGCTATCAGTGCAACAAAGTCGTAGGTCTTGAGGGTGTGAATAGCACTCCTTAGAAGAGCTGTTATACTTTGCTACTATCCATGCCACAGTGTGTTCTAGCTGTGCTGTCTCATTCATCTAACCCCACAGAAAAGTCCGTAAAAAAAGAAAAGAAAACACATCCGTCCTGAGGCTTGATAACTATACTTATGTGTTTTTTTTCTCTCCCAGGCTCTCTGTCTTACCCTCTCTTTCACCCACACAAACACACACTCAAACACACACACACACACCCACTCACACACATAGATTGTAGCCATTTCCACTAACATCCTGTGTCCTTATCTGAGAGAGGAAACACTTCCTCCGGAGGAGACGGGGTGGTTAACTGACACTGTGTCATGGCCGCCTTAACGCTCTGATGATTCATGCCCGGTCAACCATGTTCGCTTTGCATCAAAACGTATCATCCTGTACAAAACACACCAGAGGAGGATTTACAGCACCACAACATTCTGCTTTGTCTTCTGGCCTGCCTGCAGACGCTCTGAGGTTATGGTCCTTTCTGGTTGTGGGGGTTGTGGCGCTGGACAGGTGAGGACACAGGTTTCTTAGTCTTCCCCACGCCAAAGCCATCCAGGGGCCTTCCCTCACACCAGGCCAGCTATCCAGGAGCCTTCCCCTCTCTGCCTTCCCCCTCATCAGACCAGCCATCCAGGGGCCTTCCCCTCTCTGCCTTCCCCCTTTTGGCCATATACTGCAAGTCATCCAGATACATCCAGTCACCTCTTTTTTCTGACCCGTATCTAAAGAATGTCGGCGGTTTGGATCGGGCCTTGGTCTTTTGACCTTACGGACCCTTTTGAAAGGAAACTATACGGGAGCGAGAACCCATTTTGCCGGAATGGAAAACGTATATGGCGTCTATCACGAGAGTGAACCGCCGTCTCGCAAGCTCCAAGCCTGTGACCATGTCGGTGGAAGGATCAGAGATGAGACGTGTTGGAAAAGAGGCAGCGTGACTCTAAATGATTTAATAACTTAATTCCTAATCATGAACATATTTACACAGCAAAAGTCAGCATTCCAACAGTGGCTGTGATAATAAATAAATTCAATCGAAAAAACCCCCCCCATTTCAGATCAACTCTGCTAGATAACCCATCTCAATGGTGCGTGTGAGCAACAGGAAAGTATCTTTTCGGAGAGATAAAAAAAAAAATAATCCGAAAAGCTAAATTGAAAGGTAAGCATACAACTTGAAACACTAATCTATTCTGCAGGCTTCCACCTAAAACATGTAATTACGTCTCACGACGGCTAGCTATCAGTGCAACAAAGTCGTAGGTCTTGAGGGTGTGAATAGCACTCCTTAGAAGAGCTGTTATACTTTGCTACTATCCATGCCACAGTGTGTTCTAGCTGTGCTGTCTCATTCATCTAACCCCACAGAAAAGTCCGTAAAAAAAGAAAAGAAAACACATCCGTCCTGAGGCTTGATAACTATACTTATGTGTTTTTTTTCTCTCCCAGGCTCTCTGTCTAACTCTTTCACCACCAACACACATCAGAACACAACACAACACACATCACACCCACTCACACACATAGATTGTAGCCATTTCCACTAACATCCTGTGTCCTTATCTGAGAGAGGAAACACTTCCTCCGGAGGAGACGGGGTGGTTAACTGACACTGTGTCATGGCCGCCTTAACGCTCTGATGATTCATGCCCGGTCAACCATGTTCGCTTTGCATCAAAACGTATCATCCTGTACAAAACACACCAGAGGAGGATTTACAGCACCACAACATTCTGCTTTGTCTTCTGGCCTGCCTGCAGACGCTCTGAGGTTATGGTCCTTTCTGGTTGTGGGGGTTGTGGCGCTGGACAGGTGAGGACACAGGTTTCTTAGTCTTCCCCACGCCAAAGCCATCCAGGGGCCTTCCCTCACACCAGGCCAGCTATCCAGGAGCCTTCCCCTCTCTGCCTTCCCCCTCATCAGACCAGCCATCCAGGGGCCTTCCCCTCTCTGCCTTCCCCCTCATCAGACCAGCCATCCAGGGGCCTTCCCTTCCCCATAAAGCCCAAGCGTTCCAGTTATAGGTTTTTCCGGTGCGTTCCGTCCCCTTCTCTCTCCGCTTTCATCCCTTGACGGCGTCGGCGGCGAGGGATTCCAGGAGGCTTCTGTAAATGTCCGAGCGGAGGAACCGCGGGTACGAGTCTCTCTCCATCAGGCCGTAGACGATCTTCTGCGCGTCGTCGAAGCAGCACAGCGTGGGAGTCTTCACACTTCTCTTGATCTGCTCTCGAGTGTGGTAGTCGATGTTGATCTGGAACAGCGTTTTGGGGAGAGATGTCATTGCTGCACTCACGGCACAAGCAGGCCAAGCTAAACACACAGGCAGGTTCATCCAGTGGATGTCCAATTGTGTAAAGTACCAGAGGAAGATCTTGTCCTCCGTCCTCACCTCTTTTGGGGACTCCGCCTTGATGAACTGTTCGTAGATTTTCTTGGCCTTGGAAGACATTCTGAAGGAGGATTTGATTTTCTTGTACTCCTCGCACGTCAGCCAGAACTCAATGTTTTCGTCGCTGAATTCGGACTTGAGAAAAGTCCGGAAGGTTGCCAGTCCATCTGAGAAGACAAGGAGTGTCACAGGAGGAACTGAAGTGAGGCGAGAGACCAGGAGACGAGACTTTGTTGACTTATTTACTTTAATCTTAAATGAGTTAAGTTGAACTGCGAAAAAAATAAAACTTACATTTAGATTCCAACAGCCTCTCCAATGACTGTGACCATTGTCGGGTATCTTCTAAACTTAGCCTGCTGTGAAAGAATGTGTTTTTTTTTATAGTCCTTCAGCAAAATCGGATTTTGGTGAGAAAAGGAATTTGTGAACTGTGTGACATGGGTACACTGAACAAGCCTCAGCAACCTAGTACAGCCAGATCAGTCTATGCAAATATCAAACATTAGACTCTGTGTGTCATGCCAGAGCTTACAAGAAATCTTCAGATAATTTCAATCCTCGGATAATTCCTTAGATGGAAATAGGAGCACTCGGGGTGTTCTCACAGTGAAATGTTTGCAAAAAAGCTCAAATCTCTTTACCTCTCAGAGGTTGACGAATGGGAGAACATACACTGCAGACGACACATGAAGTTCTTTCCACTACAAGGAAGAAAATAACTGTTTTATCAAAACCATTGAAACTAGCTTTTTTGTTGTTGTTGCAGAGCAAATCTAAGATGTTGGCAGATTAAAAGTATGTCAAGAATTCAGTCTCAGAAAAAGCAAACCATTTGCCAACTGACCAATGAGCGAGGTAGACACTGCATAATAACCCAAGTAAACACAAAACATAGTACATCATATGGTACGTTAATGCAAAGCATAACAATTTGTGGCATTAAATATGATGGTATAACAGCTTTCTTTACATAAATCATGGCAACAAGGGGACTAGGTTCAAACCAGCCATTCCTTGGGATGATTTCCAGCTCGCGCGGGAAAAAAAGAAAAGCAGATTCCCAAACTTACAGGTTCTTGTTCCTTCCGCCGTCGTCTCTGTCCATGGTGAAGGGCAGTGTCAGGGGCTCCCTCGTAAGGCTACGCATGTCTCAAGTCCACATTCTGGGACTCCTGTCGCAGACTCTGGCAGGGTTTCCCCGACGACAAGGCTTTATAAGCAGGGCTCCCGTTGCCACGGCACCGATGTGAGACATCACTGGTCAACACTGCTGAAAACGTGGGATCAGCCCCCCCTCTCACCCTCCAAATCAGCTCCCCCCCCTCCTCCTTCTCTCGTACCGTCTCTTCAACACAAACACTCCCCTAATCGCCTCTCCTACTACCTCTCAGAACCCCTCAGTCTGCTTCCCTCTATCTTTATGTTAGCAGTTCATTCTCTCTCGCTCCCGTCGCTCGGCCCTCCCTCAGTACCTCTTTGCCTCCGCGGGACCTGCCTATCAGCGCCGCTCCTTCCAGCCTTGATCAAAGCCTGCTCTGTTCTCGCGGCTATAGTTGGCTGCTTAGATGCAAATGACAGCAACAGTGAGAAAGATAAGCAAATGTGACCTTCCCGTACTGTGCGTTTTGAACCTGCTTTCACCTGAAGAAGAAAGGGGCTCCATGGATCGTAGAACGCTTCCCCTGCATGTCTCTCACATGTTTGTTTTGTTAGTTGAGTTTTTTTTAGGAGGGGAGGGGGGGGGGGTTGCGCCCGTGACGGCAGGTAACTCTGTTCAGCTGTGACGTGCTCCTCCTGGTTTCATCCCAATATGGTAACAAGCGTTCGAGCGTCGCCAGCAGCAGCAGACGCTGTCCCCTGGTTACCCTCCTGGCCATCCAGCTCAACCGCACCTGCTCTTCAACAATCAAGACCGCAACCCCCCCTCCCCTCCCTACCCCCTCCCCTGCCCCCAACGGTGGCTCTTGCGAGTGAAACGGACGCAGCATAACACCCGTCGGCCGACTTTTTTCGGAAGAAGAGAGGATCTTGGGCAAGTCGTGCGCTTGCACACGCTCGAATAAAACGGCATTACTCACTTCCCTTTCGGTTGCCGGGGTAACCGTTTCGTGGGGGCCCCGAGGAAAACGGGCAGATTGCTAGCGAGGGTTACTGTGACACGCTGCTGCTTTATGTGATGCAAAGGCGAGGAGAAGTGTGGAAGACAGTTGACAGGAGAGGATGAGTGGAGAGCAGTTGAAAGAATAGAGAGGAGAGAGAAAGAGAGAAGGGATGAGAGGAGAGGAGAGAAAAGGAGAAACCTGTCTTTTTCGGAGACCTGTAGTACTTCACACGGGAGGATTGTTGGTATAAAAACAAACAGAATAACCACTGGTCAAAACGTTTCATCTTCAGAAACACAGCCAGAAGCCCTGGTGAACAGCTACATTGACGATGACCCAAATTTTGCCAGTACCAATGAAATGAATGAATCTCATTTTTGCGTGGGTGAGGCTGTTCAGCTTACTCGCTTTCTCGTTTCTCATCATTACGATCTGGTTGGCCTCTGGACTTGAGGCTCAGAGATGAAGACTGGCAGAAAGAGAAGTGTGGTGTGTGACTGGGGAGTTGCCAGCAAACAAAACGTTTGTTCCCTGATGATGAGATTACCTTCCTAACAAGGCTAGACATTCATAGTGATTAGATACACATCAGGGGTTTGCTGGCTCCAATCTTCTGGACAGCCCTTCAGGTCAGAACCGGAGCTATGTTTAGACCCATCACACTGCCTTTTTAAGCCACAACCTTGAAGACTGAAACCATTTTTAGAAAGGAGGTCAAAGGTGACGAGACTGATGTTTTCCAACTTGGTGACACCATCCCTGGAACAGAGCTGGTCTCAGATTTTAATTAGCAGACAGCATCAGACATGTGACCAAAGCTGAACTGCTTTCAGCTGGGTGGCAGAAACAGCTATTTTTTCCCTTTTCACCACACACAGTCATAGGACAGGACAAATTTAACCTCACACCCACGTCACGACACAGTTCTGATTTATGGAAACCCTTCGTCCTCTCTCGCCAAAAACCATGAATTACGTTTTTTCTTGAAACCTGTGTCAGTCTTAGAAGTGTGCAAGAATAGCTACTGACGTGTGTTTCAGAAGACACTAACAAAGACAGACAATGTTCACACAAATGTACTTTTAATGGAAGACTGAACAGTTCATTCGTTTTGCATTCCTTGATCAAAATTCTTCATGCCCTCAATACTGCAGCAAACTCCAAATCCTTTCTTGACACACCAGTCCAAGCTGCCCTCTTTAGTTGCCCTCCCAACCTGAGACTCCACCACTCATTATTCAAAAATCTTCAACACCACATCCTCTTTAATATATTTTTGTTCTCAAGTCATTTCGTCTCACTTACATGTCACTTCCTCTCCCACATACGTGTCACTTCCTCTCCAGGCTGCACTTCTCACATGCTCCCTCCTTTGTTTTATCCCTCTATCCCCAGGAGGGATTCAGACTACTGCTATGAGCACTACCGGAGTCACTTAATGAGATACCCATTAGAAATATTCACACTGTTCCGGTGAAGCCACTTAGTACTTAATTCTTTGCTTTCCTCAGTAATTTGATGATTTTTTAATGTATTTTTTTTTCTGTAGCGCTGTGTCCATATTTTCGTATTGTACTTCCGGGGTAAGAAGATTGGAACAACACCGACTTCAAAAGCAGAAAGGTTCGATAGATTCAAAATAGTTGTTCCTTTTTTGGAGTTTGACCGTAGGCGTCTACCAGAGACGCCGGCCCTCTTATCTGTGGCTTTGGCGTGCCTCCGTTTTGAGGAAGCGAGGAAATGAGTCTCTCTCCATCAGCCAGTACACCTGAGTCAGCGCCTCGTCGAAACAGTAGCGACCAGGGCTCACAAGGGCCTTCTTGATCTTTTCTCGGACATTGTAGTCGATGTTGACCTGTGGACAAATCAAACACGGTACCGTTCAACAGAGCAGGAACATGTAGCTACGGGGTTGGTCCGAAGAGTATTCGACACGCAAAAACATGTTCCGCGACTGTAGCATTTTGGTTTTTTGTGTGTTTGGATGTGTTTGTTTCGCGTTCGTGTGTGGGGGGAGGGGGATGATCCCCAGGTATGTGATGAGGTGTGGGCTAGGAGACGTAGCTTCTGCTACTGACCTCTCTGGGAGCCAGAGGGTGCAGAAAGGCCAGCCAGATCTCAGCTGCCTTTGAAGGAAGGTCAGCGGGTGGAGTCCTTTCCCTGTAATCTTTACATTCTTTCCAGAACTCAATGTTTTCCTCGCTGAATTCAGAACGTAGGAAAGAAGTAAAAGCTGCAAAGGACCCTGGGAAATGAGAATTCAGAATCAACGTGCTGTGGAGAAAAGGAAGCTTCCAAAACTGTTGATTATGAAGATCGATAGATACATTGGTTGTCTTTACTTTAAATTGAAGGAAAGATTTGGAAGACGTAACTATTTGGTGTTCTGCTGTTCTTACTTTTGTCGGTTAACACTTGTTCCAGAGTTGGCTGATCAACATAGTCACTGTGGAAACTATACAAAGGGAGTCAAATACTTAGTAAAGACGTGTCCAATTTTGATTACATAACCTTTTGACCATGTTTCAATTACAGGTCTCACTTACTTGTCTTTTGTGAAATTGGAGTCCGTGTTTACCTTGGTTAAAATACACTGGATATCTTTCTTCTGTTTGTTTCGACTGAGGAAAAGATCAAACCTGTCAACGAGAATGGAGTTGAAACCTTCAGGTTCTGACTTAACCGACAAGAAGTATCGATCTTGTCGTTGCCAACTTTCCCCTTCTGACTTTAACCATCAAACAAACCCCACTGACACACACAAACGGTTTACCTTCTCAGCGTCCGTCTTCTCTGTATCAAATCCTTGAACTCGTACGTTCGGATCTTCGAAAATAGCAGCTTGGGCATCTTGACATTGCTGATGGTGTTTCCTCACCTGAGAAGGCAAAGCACTGCGCTCCCCCTAGCCTCCCTGCCCAAACTGAACACGCTCTCAGGTAGGGAGTGACACTCAGACAGGATAGCACACGACCGCTGAATACCAGAGTCATGAGCACAGGACGGGCCCATTGGCACTGGAAGCTGTGATTCAAAGCTTCGATTACGTCTAGGAGGATGTAGCGTCTTACTTCGGGGTGTTGGATGGAAGCTGGTGTGTAGATAGTTGATCTGAATATACCCTCCTTCAAGGCCATACCACAGACACATTCCCCAGTCAGCAGTTCTCCCTCTCCATGAGACTGTGGAACGTCTGCTCCTTGGGTAGGCCTGACAAGAAGAGGCCAGGGACTGAAAGGGATTGTGGGATACACGCTGTCACTGGGACATCCTAGTTCCCGATGTCACACCTGGGCTAAACCCCCCCCTCTCTCTTGCTCTCTCTTTTGTCAAGTCACCTTTCAGGGGTCTGTGACTGGTAGTCTATGCGTAAATGGTCATCAGCCGCAACAGGAGTTTGCGTGAAAAAAGATACGCAAC
Organism: Plecoglossus altivelis; assembly: GCA_036571765.1. Taxonomy (NCBI): domain Eukaryota; kingdom Metazoa; phylum Chordata; class Actinopteri; order Osmeriformes; family Plecoglossidae; genus Plecoglossus; species Plecoglossus altivelis. The sequence continues at coordinate 7,360,763 of BROE01000026.1, forward strand.
AAATACACACGTGACACACACGTGACACCCACATAGGCACGTATAAAAAAGCACACGTACCCTCACACGGACGCACTTCAAACAATAACATAGTTCCCCTGCAGTGTGTTGTAGACAGAGCATCCTTGGTTTGATGTGTTGTGTGTACATACAAGCACAGAGGTGAAAGTCGCTTCTTCACCAAACCCCTCTGGGTCCCCCTCCGTTGTGATTGGTCTTTGGTCTTGGCAAGGAATCGACCCAGAAGACGCCAAAAAAATGTCTTCGACAACCAGGCCTGAATCAGGTCCTTTGTCAGATGGAGTGGACACGTGTCACTGTCCTCACAGCATGCTGTTGGACTTCAGTCATGTGACCAGGTGGTCCCTCCCATATTTCTACCAGTCAAGTGGCACCATCAGTAGGGCCCATCGCTTACCATGAAAGACATTAAACATAGATGTATTTATAACAGACTCTCACTGTTGATTTTGATGCCTATTACTGTATTTAGGGTCTGTAGCACTGTAATGGGCTCATTTGGCAAATGCTTCAAAGTGACATTCAGAAGGGGATTCGAACATGTGACCTCCTGATCTGCGGTCTACAGCTCTGTTTGCCACTTCGAATGGCTTCACTTCTTAAAAATAAGGTGTGTGTGTGGTTCACGTACTGTACATCTAGATCTTTTCAGGTACAACCAGATACAAGAACAATCCCATATGTACAGTTTATGTGACCATTAGACTAGTACAAACAAAGAAATCCCACAAGCAAACTCACAAAGGTGTGTCTCGGTGAATCAGAAATGATCACGTTGAGTCACCGCCTTGTACTCAGGAGTTAAGTCATAAGTTAAACATATCTCAAACATCGGGTCAGGTGATGGTTGTCCGTCCCCCAGCAGTGGTGCAACACAGGTGGGTTATAAGGACAAAGCCTTCTTGGTGTTTTCAGGGAATCTGATCCCTTGGTGTTTGTAGTCAATAGCAGGAAATCATGTGTGAGGAGAAGTCAAGAAGGACAAAAATATTGAGGCGGTGTCCGTGCCAATTTCTTCTCTACTGAAAGCATGAGAAAACTATTATTTCATTGAACGCTGTTAATGCCTCAAGCACAGAAATATTCACCCCTCCATGTTCTTTTACCCTGAGTAAAAAATAGATTCTCAATCGATGTCTGACACGCAGATGAAAAATAAATCATGCGAGTCGTATGTTCACTTATATTTTCTTTTTAACCGGGGAGGAAAAGATCGAACGTTCGATCCAGTCAACGGAAACAAATATGCGGTTACATACATGCCGGTGGACATCTCCTGTGTCTACTCAAACCGGCTTTGTAGCACCAGGGAGTGGCTGGTTCTTTTGCATTGATTTCACCACAGTGTAGCCACGTCTTCAGGCCCTGAGATTTCATAATTGGATGTGATGTTGAGTCACGATGTCCAGCGGCTCTGGGGTGTGTGAAACGAAATAGAAAGAAGGAAAAAAAAACCCTGTCTCATCAGTTACACTTCTTCCACCTACAGCCTTGCTCTCCACATCGCCACTCGATGGCAAATCCTTTGTACGCCGCGCGTGGCGTGTCGTTCGTCTTTATTATCGCTGTCTCAGCGTGACATTGTGACCTGAGCGTTCCCCACAGCCATGCGGACGAGCAGATACCTGGTTCCACAACTAGGCTCCTGTAGCTGCAGTTAAGACTGAAGAAGAAGAAGAAGAAGAGGGGGAGAAAGTCTCCAGCAAGTGCATTCATTTCTCTTCCTGCCTGTCGGCTCTGAGGCACAACATGTGACTGCTGTTAAGAACTCCTTAGATGGAGGCATAATTGAATTTAGAGGCAATTAAATGATAATGAGGAGGGTGAGAGAGAGCAGAGGAAACAGCAGTCATTAATTACCTGCCCTGTGAGTAACACCCTGTTAGTTTAGTCTGTGAAGGAGACACCACAGTCCACTACTCGGTCCCTTAACAGCCAGAAACCCTCCAACTAACAGCAGGGTTTTTTATTATCGCACCCACAACGACGGCAGAAAACGCACGCAAAATTGACCTTTCTCCAAGAATGCTTGGAATGGCATGTGAAGCTGTTTACATCCCAGAATGGTACAGTACAATCAAATGGAATACAGTGAATCCTCTATTAATACTACGAGGCTGACGCATCTAAGTCTAGGCCTTCACAAGATAATGCCATTACTTTGGATCAGCGTCATTTCGTCGTTAAGAGGCTTCTTGATGTGGTCGCCTCAGCCTCATGGCGACACCAAACTCGATCGCATGAAACTCAATCTCCCTCCACCTTTGCACCGACGCGAATGGCGCACTGATACCCTTTCCTCCAATAACGATGACCTCGACGGGACACTGTGCAGTGCAACATCCTCTATGCCTGCTACACCGCTCGTCTCACTGTCTGGCAGAGCCATCGGCTCGCATCCTGCGAACGGCTCGTACTTGGGATTTCCAAATGGCTGAATGTCCATCATGAGGAAAGTCTCGTCTGACCTCGATGTTAAGTGCAACTCCAAGAAAGAGCTGCTTGCGTGTTCGAGTGCACAACCTCTGACTCACTCTCCGGCTTCTACAGGGGCCACATTTTCCAGGGGGTGTGGTGCCACCAGGCCCTGTAAAGCTGGACGGTAGGGAAGAGGACCTAAATGAGAATGTCTGATGTCCCTCCGTGTGGGCAGCGGGGTGACGCCAGGATGACGCCACGCGTCACGCTCACAGCTCCTCAGACAGCGTTAGCGTCGGCGTCATGAGCAGTTCCCTGTAACCCCGCAGGAGCATCTGCTGAAAGGAGGTGGAAGTGAACCCGGCGGGTGAAGCGAGGTGCTAGTGGGAGATTCTGAAGAAGTCAGACTGACAGTTTCCCATCGTCTGGTGTCTGAAATTCCCCGGAGACAACCCCCCCCCCCACCCCGATGTCTCTGTCTCAATTAGCAGAACAGGAAGTGTGGTCGACTCACTCTTGACCACAGTTCCTGAAGTTGCGTGTTTGCGTGCTCCTGTACATTGCGTTGAATTACAGAGTCTTCTGACTAAATGCATCATTTCTTTTCCCCCCGAACAGCAGTTGAGAAGTTCACTGGCTGTGGTTTGACTGTGTGAAAATGTCTTTCCATGTCTGCATGTCTCCTGAATACAACGCATTCCGTGGTTTCAGGCATGTCAGATGAGCTATAGCTGTTTGTTATTATTTTGTCGCGCTGAATTGTTTTCATGAAACGTAGAATCAAAATGCATCATATTTGGAGCATGTGATTGTAAATCAAGTCTCTGTTGCCCCCTAGTGGATGTGCACTTGTAAGTGTTTATGAGCAAAACACAAATGTACGTGCTGGCATGGAAACTCCAAAGTTTAGACTGAGTAAACTCACCACCTGATTCAGTTCATCTGAGATCTTGGTGTGGCCATATCAACGAAGCGTGTGAAGGGACAGACGGTATGGAACGCAGAGAGGAAAAATCCAGGAGAAGACTCCGTGTTCGGAAGGTAATACGATTTCTTACCTTTCTAAAGCTACCGAGAGCATCTGAACACTGGAGGATTGCTGCAGGTGTTAATCTGTCGTCAGAAATGCCCTGTTTCCTCAGCTGGAAACGGGGGCAATTTTGGGCACTCACCAGAGTTCCAGACACCTTATCTGCCCCTCCCTGCTGGGATCTGTTACTGTTGTTCTCTCCAGCTCAGTTTCTGAGCGTTATCTCAGTTGTGAAAAGCCCAAAGAAGTCCTGCCTGCTGTGGACTTGCAGTGCTCCCTGCCTTCTTGTTCCCCCCTCCTTTCCTTTCCTATCCTTTTCTTCCCTCCTGCTAAAGGGGCGATTGAGAGTTTTCATTTTTAGTCAGATTAATCCATGAACATACCCCATCTTCGCTACCTCCCCTTCCTCCCTCCTCCCCCTGGTGGTCTATCAGGGTGCATGCCCACCAACACACACAAGCACTTCCATGCACATATGCTGGATGACAGAAACGGCTCCCCTGCCGTCCCTATCTGTGTCTTAGGTCTCAGGAGACTGACTGCAACGGCAGGAAGTCTGTTAGAAGCGCATGCCTGTCCACAAATAGAACCAACAGGATTGCCATTTCTATCTCAAACCTCGGAAATAAACAACTTTCTGTCAATGTTTTTATTTGTTTTGCCCCACAGCATTTGTTGACATCGGGGTATTATGGAGTTTGACCATCCCTGCATTTGTAATGGTTGTTTGTACGAATGTTTACCGGCACATTGGTTTTTTTTTTACATTCAATCAAGCGGACCATTGGAAAACTAAGCTTGGTTAAAAAAAAAGAAAAAAAGATTGAACACGTTGCTTAACAAATGAAATGAGATTTGCCTGGAAGTTATTCGAAAACCAATTTGAATATTGTTCAGCGACTCAAAAGCGGTGCTGAGAGTGGGACTGCTTGCAGAGTCTTCCCAGCATGCAGCAGGGTCCTGCAGTGACTGATGGAAAGCAGAAACACACAGGTTAGAATATAAGAAATCACAACAGCAGAGTCTGTGCCAGACCTCGGCAGAAGGGGAAAACAACACGTCACCTCTCGATAAATCGCAGAAGTGCGTTGAACTGTCCGTTAGGATGATTTGAAACGCCATTCTGCGGACGGTAGAATAGGTCAAAGGAGGCGATTCTCAGATTCGTAGACGGCAGGATGACTCTGATACGTAATGAGTTCTGGATTCTGACAATTCATCGCCTTTGTTTTAGTCGTTAAGTCGGAAGCAGATACAGGTTCGCTGAGGATGCTGGGTATAAATATCTATCGTTTGGTCGAAATTCACTCCATCACAGGGATTCTGTCTTGAACATGGGGACAGCACCTCCCTTAATATTGACAACTAAGCCTGATAAAGAAACTTGTGCACTGTCTTAGCCTGCAGAGCTAAAGCCCAGAGTGCAAGTGTGCTGAACAACAGTGAAATGATGATGATGTTCATTTAGCCTTCATCCAAAGTGATGAATAGAGGGGTTTGAACCTGCAACCTCATGTTCTGCTATAAAATACTTTAAACTATACCTACCCAAGCACAAAACCCCCCCCCAATACTAACGCTATACTTTCAAAGTGTGAGGACAAACATACTTAAACATATTCAGGATGTCAATAAGTATGGAAAAACAACAAATCTGTATGTTTTGAGGACACTTCCACCAAGAAAAGGTCAAATATAAATATAATAAGACTGGGTTCAGCTCTCATTTAATACTTTTTAATCCCATTAAAGTGTACTTGTCTTCCGCTGGGGTGTTCTTAATGGGAGAAGGTAGAGCGGAGTGTCCACAGACCAGGACTTCTCCTTAGACAGGAGGCGTGGGTGAAGGTCCCTCTCAGGGTCTTCCTTGCCGTTCGGACTGCTTCAGAAGAGTCCGGTAGATGTTGGACTTGAGGAACCGAGGGTAGGAGTCCTTCGCCATCAGCCGGTAGATTAAATGCTGCGCCCTGTCGAAGGAAGCCCTGGTCGGATGAGAGATGGACTCGACGATGTCCTCCCTGGTACCGCAGTCGATGTTGATCTGATGAGGAAAAGACGAGAAGGCCGTTCGTGAGAAACCACGTTCGTGGTTCGACGGCTCGGCTGTGTGTACCGCGAACGTGGTGATTCTCAAACGCGTAGCCCGTCAACGGACCGTACGTCAAACAAGCCATCGAAGGCGAGCCGACGCGTTTGAAGCTAACGGTGAAGCTCGTTTCAAGCCGGTGTTCAGCCGTTCTAACGGACCTGTGAGTGCCTGTACCTGTCTGGGAGCGTCCTCTTCGACGAACTCGGAGTAGATCCTGTTAGCTGTGGTTCTCATCTCGGAGACGGATTGAATTTTCTTGTACTGCTCACAGGCCAGCCAGAAAAGGATGTTCTCCTCACTGTACTCTGTCTTCAGGAACTCCCCAAAGACCATCTGCCCCTCTGGACAGAGAAGCAAATCCATCATGGGGTTACAGTGAGGTGGCATCTACGCTACATGGTCAGAGATCAGAGAAGGTCCGTACCACAACCTACATGCGATTGCGAGTTCAGAGAAGGGTTAAAGATGCTCCCATGAATTTGCACGGGCACACATACACACATGCCATGCTGGAATCTAAATGGGAGCGAACTTGGTTTGGTAGCCTAATTAGTCTTCGTGTCCACCTTTTCCAAATGCCCTGTCTATTTATACATCTGTTCAGGCGTGTCATTTTTCACTAGTCTGTGGGGAGCACAAACAAACACTAAAGCGAGTGCCCTGACATTACTCATGGTAATGACTTCACATAAATCACCACTGGGAAACTGACAGTAATCGACAAAATGTGTCCATGGCAACTCGTTGCTCCTGCACGATGACATCAGGTACAGTATTTCTTGGCTTTAGTTTGATTGAAATGAAGCACAAACACCCCCCTCCACATTTACCCTGACAACTTGGAACTTGAAGGGGGGGTGATGATAAAAAAAACCCAAAAAACAAGTGACAAAGGGCAGGAAAGCGCACCGCCAAGCTCATTTCCATAAAATGTAATTACTGGGAGGTGAGAGCGAAAGAAAGGAGGAGGAGGAGGCAGGGGAGAGGGAAGATGGAGCGAGAGACAGAAAAACATCTCTCTGCCCCGGAGGCATTCTGGAATAGGATGGGAGCCTGGGATTCTTGTCAGATTGAGCCCATCCATGGCTCCCGCTCTGCGGGGAGACTGAGAAGGGGAGTCACGTGGGTCCTGTCTGGCCTGGAGCCCCGCTCCTACCTCCTTGACACCCGGAGAGACTCGGCGCTCTGCTTTATGGTTCTGAAAACCAGCGGTGGTGGAAAGCAGACAGACCGCGGTGAGAGCAGCGAGGTCACAGTAAATAACTCGGGGTGGGGGGGGGGGAAGAAACAGACGGACAGGAGCTTACTTTTACACTGCAGAAGTTTATCAACTGACTCTGCCCAAGCCAGTGCCTCTTCAACACGGGTCCTGAAAGAGGAATAAGTCATTCGTAACAGGATTCGACTAGCGCTGATTCGTACAGACTGGTCCTGCAAGGCAATGCAAACGGTTGAAATCAATAGCAACCTGTTGGGAACAGAGGCGCTCGCTAAACCCAGAGAGACACAGCAGGTATGACAACAGCGAAGACACAAACACATATCACACATTCGCATGGGGTGAAATGCCAAATTAGAGCTCAGACAATACTCACACCATCTGCGTTCAATAATGACTGCAATTATGAGCAATTTTAGCGTCAACTTTTAGCTCGCTGTTCGTCAAGGTGCTCGACAACACCGACGTTCGCTCTCTTCTCAGAATTCCCTTCCCCTTCTGCCATACCTCACACAAGTCCCTACATGTTGTGACTTGGCAGAAACAGACCAGGGGTTGACAGGAAGGGTTCAGCGTTCTCTTTTCCTCCTCCGCCTCGCTCTCCTCCTCGTCTCACGCTCTCTCCTCCTCGTTTCACTCTCTCTCTCTCTCCGTCTATTTTGGCTTCCTCCCTTTCGATCTGGCTCTGCCTGTCTTCCACGTCTTTTCCTCCCCTTCCTCTCCTATCCACACTTTCCGTCTCACCTCTCCTTTTATTTTTTTTGCGCAATCAAGGGGTTCCCAGAGGCGGAAATCTGGTGCTTAAAGAACGCTGGATTCTGGTTTGTTGGAACAACCAGTTTCAGAACTGAAACCACTAGCAGACACATCTTCTGAGAGGTGCAGACAGAGGCTGAAGTGGTTAGAACAACAACACGCATAAACAATAAGTCAGTGGCCGGGCGTGCTGGAGGAGCCGTCACAACTGAGAGAAGAGATGAAAGGTGAAAGGGAGAGGAAGAGTGAGGGGGGAGAGATATAGTGGGTTATATAAAATGACTTTGAGTTTACAGAACATATGGCAAAAACCATGGGTCAGTCAGAGGGGGGGGGTGGGGGTGGTTATTGCGCTCGTACAGACAGAGACAGCCAGAGTGAGGCTATACTGATACAGACAACCTCTCTTTGGCGCTATTTTCTTTTCCCGCCTGGAACAAGCCTTGATTTGTGGGCCTTCGCTGGAAATGGCCAGGAAAAACAGGAACAGGTGTAGTAAAACACCACAGAGACTGGGATTTGCATCGCTAATGCGCAAACGGACGCAGCTGGAAACACAAATTCCAAAACAAAGTGTTGGGGGCGAGACGGGCCCAGCGTCCTGCTATGACAGGGATACATCCCACCCCCCCCCTCCCGGCGGCCCTCAGCCCTCTCCTGATAGGCCAGAATGACGGAGCACTCTCTCGCACCTGGAGATCCTCAGACCCATCCATTATGCATTCATTCTTTTGAACTATGGCCATGGCTTGTCAGCAGAGGTGGCTTATGGTCGTTTCACACTCTGGCCAGTGTAGATGGAACAGCTGCATAACATGCCCTCCACCACACCCCCCCTCACACCCACGCACCCATATTTCATGGCTTTATTAACTTCAGAGTCAGGAGCCGGCGTGCAGCTTGCCCACTCACGGTAACTCGACTGGCACTAGATTGGCGCGGGGAGGTGAACTCGTAAGAGGCTTCGGGTCACCCTCCACGCGGCGTCTTACGGCAAACAGATGATGCTCGAACGTACCTTAGACGCTGTGGGTAAACAGCCTGTAAATGGTGAAATATTTGCATATGGAGATTCCCCAGCGTTTGGCTCGGCACAGCGTTTCCTTGGGCAGGTTTGTATAAACAACCGCTCGCTTTGCATGCTTAATCAATAACAGGGTCGACTTCTAAACGACGCACAGATTTCCACTCAAATTGGTTCCCTCTTCAGGGAGAACATGGAAAAGAGGAACGGGCAGAGAAGCAAATAGGATGTACGGAGACAGACACATGATCTAGGAGGGAAAGGACGTCAGGAGACGTCAACCGAGAGGCTTCGACGGAACAATTCCTTTCTTAATTAACTTTTGTTATGACAGAAGTCGAACTGGGACCCACAAATCAAATTCCCCCTCATTTGCATTCTCCCACTCTCACCTCCCTGATTAACGGATAGACTGATTGAAGAGTTGATTAGCCAGCCGCGGCTCTCCATTCCTGTTTGCTCTGTACCACCCTTACTCTCTAATTACATTTCGTTTGACCAGACAAACAGAGACAAATCCCCTGTCTATCCAGCGATACACTAATATCTACATAAACACTTTCCTCGCCACCCCCAACTCGCACACGTGCCCACCAACGCCAACGCTAGCTACGTGCCCACTTCGTCAGTGCACACGTACCTGGGTACGGTGTACCTGGGTAACCTGGGTTACCTTGGCAGGTCTCCATAGAGGAAGCTGTCTTTCGGTTTGGGTTGCACACGCACGCTTGTCCACCAACGCACGCACGGTTGAAACGCGATGAGATGCACATCGGTGACATCCGACGTAGGATGAATAACTCGGTCCTACCAGTGGGTATTTTCAGTGAGTCTGAAAGGAGACTGTATGTACTGAGGCTGCGTCCACATGTTACTTCTCAGTATCCTCTGAGCAGGATCCCACTCTGCCTTCCACTGGGGGGAGCTGTGGAGCTGTCTCCTTCTGCACACCGCGGCCCATCCTCTCTCTGATCTCTGCCTCCTTCTCCCTCCCAATCCGCCTTCCTCCCTTCTCCATATTCTTCTCCCTCTTTCCCTCTCGATCCCTCTTCTTTTTTCTGCCTCTCCCTTCCAAATCCCTCTCTTTCCCTCTCCTCCTCCCGTCTTCTCTCTTTGTCTAAATCTCCCTCCCTCTCTTCCTCTCTCCCTCCCTGTGGTCCTTTGGCACAGAGGACAGCCGACTGCAGCTCTGGCCTGCTGATGTGAAAAGCTCAGCTGGGAAGTGAGTGTCCACAAAAGCTGTGCTCCCCGGCGTTAATACTGGTCTGTAAGACTACACCCACCATCTGGGTCAAAGGTAGAAGGTTTTTTTACTGGATCTTCTGTTCCTATCTTTGTCTGAACGCACACAGTGACTATATTAGACCTTTCATTCCATCTCCTCGCATTCCGTGTTCAAGGAGCACAGCTAGACAGTCTGTATTACTTCTGTCTGGACTCCTTTTCGTCTGGTTTAAGTTTTGTACTCGCTCTGTCTTTGTGTTGTGGAACTGTATCCATCAGTATTGAACGTTGTCTCTTAGCTAGCTGCTCAACAATGCCAACATGCAGCGCTGCCGTATCCCATTCCGACGCGTTCCTCCTTCCTCAGCCACGCCTTTGTTCTCCGTAATCGTCTTCGGTAGCAGACGACGCCGGCGCCATTGTCGCCGCTGTATTCTCGCGGGCGACACAAAGGAGCACTTGTTGACAAATGCGCGCGCGCGCAAAAAAAGACGACGCGAGCATTAACGAACACAGCCGTTCCCGACGACTTCATTAGACTGTTTGTTTGAGGGATGCGCCAGAGAGGCCCCGTGGTCAGATAACAAAGGCTCTCTTTTAATCTGCGTGTCTCCTCTCCACCCTGAAGATGAAGATCAGGTCTATGTAATTATGCTCTGATTGAGTATTCAGAAATGATTATGCCATTGTTTTCTATTTAATGATGCAAATTACAACTAATTACCTTGCGTTAATGGACGCGCTGAGCTGTTATGAGGTGCAGAATAGTGCAATTAGCATAGTGTTTATCTAATGGCACCATGTGTAAATATTAGCTGGCGAATGTATGGCTAATGCCCTCTCGTCCTACTCACCAAGACATGTTGAAAGAAGTTTCCTGGTTGATGAATGTTTGAAGGAAAGGAACGAGGCAGATCATCTGCATCAAGGAGATGAATTCAATTAAAGTCCATCTTATGTACAACATGTATAATATGCAGCGTAAAGCGAATCCAACTTCCGCTACAGCCCTCTTTTTTTTTTGCTGTTGGTAAAAAGTAAGAGGAACGAAATACCTGGAAGCGTTTTGATGGGCCTCTTAAACACTTTATGAATGGCCTGTGCTTGTCGATAACTGTCAGAAAATGTTGCAGTAGCCTCCTGTGGCCCTGGATAGGTACAGAGACCAGTGAAGATAAATACTGAACTCACATCTCCACCGAAGGTCCCTGGTTTTAACATTTCTTTTTGTTGAAAAGAAGGAAGAAAAAAAGAAGATTTATTTCTCAGGCTCCAACGCTGACAAGAGAAACCGCCCGTAGGCCAGCTTGACAGCAGCACCGCACAACTCCAATTTTCTCCTCTCTGAGTTTTGAAGGACTGCACTCTTGTCAGATGTTGAGAGCAGCTCAAGATGTGTCACCAACACAGCATACATACTGTATGTAAAATCCAATCCTGCTCTATCAGGCCAGATAGTCTAGTGAGGAGATTTCCAATGTGGCCAAACCCTTCTGTCTTTTGTACAGTTGGGTCTCTCTCTCTGCTGTTGCTAGGGTGAAGGAGCAATCCACAGACGAACCAGACCGATCTTCTCAGTGATCCTCCAGTCTGCTTGGGTCTCTCAGCCTAGTGAGATCTTCAGTGAACCAGGCAGCCGGGGGACATGCTTGTTCTGTGGGACGTCACTGTACTGTATTTTGAAAAATACACTTCATTGCAGCTTCATTTCATCATCATCTGTCAAGCAATCCGGCTCGATTTGTTTACGTCGGCACATGAAGTCTTTGAAAGGGGCATCTGGTGATACAGACCGCCTCGATCACTGGGTCCCAGGACTCCGGACCCTTCTAAAGATGTTGTCACGCTCTCCTTCTACCAGAAGTACAACTTCTCCGGGAGAAGAAGCCATTGTGCGATGATGTATATACATATTGCATATATACACCCATATATAATGGAAAACACCGGAGGGGAGAGAGAAGGAGGCGATGCTGGGATTTCACATCGCAGTAGCCATGTGGCCCCGACGAGAGGACATGAAAAGAAGATGAGCTCTCAAGCGTGGATGTCAGAGAGCTGAGGCTTGATGGATCATTGACTCAACAAAAGAAGAGGGAGAGGAGGCAGGGAGAGGAGGCATGACGAGTCACCGGAGCCAAACACCTAAGAAGCCTCTCCCTGTCGCCGCCCCCCGAGGAGATCCCGGGTTCGATTCCCTCCCGCGGCACCGTGCAGCGCTCAGGTGTGGCTAGCTCCCGTGGAGTTTGCGTGTTCTCCCTGCGCTCACGCAAGTTTCCTCTGCGAGGAACCCGAATAAAAGCGTTTCGAACACACCCCTCGTGGGGCCACGTCCAAGGCCGGGGCATTGATGTCCCAGGCTGGGCATGAGGTGAGCGCCTGGCCTCGGCCCCCAGGCACCGCTGACATGACAGCCCACCTCTCTTGGATGTCCTCATAGGAAGGACAACAGTAAGGGCCAAAAGCAAAGATGGACACCCTGCCTTGTGTGTTTCGACACCCCCTGCACACCTGTGTGTGTCACACTGAAGCGAGGTGAATGAGGAATTCTTCTATATGGTGACCTCTTTTCTCTCTCCCTTCCATATGGTCACCCTGTGTCCCATTTCAAACAGGCTGGTGCAGAGAACGACCCTAATCTTGAGAGATGGCGTCGTCAGAACAAAATACCCAGTGCAATGCAATGAGGATAGGGCTGCGCACAACATTGAAGGCTCACGCACGCATAGGTTCAATGATACATTAACACGAGAGCTGACTGGAAGCGCTCAAGCTGAAATCTTGCATATTTGTTTCGGCTGTATACACCTTCCATTGTTTATTTGTGAAATGAGTAAATTACCCAGCCTTTAGGTATTCAGAGAAATTCACAGAGTGTGAATGCGTGAAGAATGGTTGACATTTCCCCCTGTAATCTGTCTGAAAACACAACGTGCTTGATTGACAGACCTTATAAAGGGATTCTTATTTTTCCAATCAGCAAAGTAATTAAAGTACGACCCCCTTGGGCCACCCCCATGTAATCTGGTTATGGCGAGAAGATCACTCGCTGATACGAGAGCGACCCGATAACACTGCTGATATCCCATCCGTGGACGTCAAATACACAAGCGTTCATTTGAGGAGAAAAAGAAAAGGGAAGACTGTGGATCTGACAACGCAACTGACAGTTTCCCATCAGATTCGAGATGTATCGCTTCGTATTAGGCAGACTTTATCGAAGCGAAGTGTGACAGGAAAAGGCAGAGAGGAAGGGGAGATGCTGCAAAGGGCAGAGGCCCAGATTCCTACCTGGGCTGCTACGGTACGGCCTTACCGTAGCAGCGAAAACTCATGTGATAATCCGGTAAAGTGCCACGGCGGCGGATTTCCATCAGATTGGAAGTCGACATGGCTGCCGCACGGCCCCCGTAAGGAAGAGACACCCCCTTTATCGCTTCCTTTCCCACCTGAAGCGAGGGTTTAGGAATTAAGGGGGAGCAGACATTTGAACATCAAACAGAGGGAGTGTTTAATCATTCCCCCTCTCTGGGATCCGTCTGTGATGTTGGAGTGTGTAAGACCCTTAATCCCCTTTGATTGGACACATCTGATTCACACAACAGACGAGATGAGATTCATAATCCTAATCTTTTTCGCAGGCCCCCGCCGCCGCTGCTCTCTTGGCCACGGGCGCCCCGCGAACGAAGCCTCGCATCAATCCCGTAAACGTTCGAGACATTGATTCTCTTCTCGTCCGGACCGACCGGACCACATCTTCATCTGTCACCGAAAGCATTACCAGCCATTTTCTGTTGACCTGGAAAAACAAGACAAACGACTCCATGGTGCTTCCTCTACATGCTAAGTTCACTGGCGAGAACAGCGCTGGGGCCATGCGATATTAATGTCCATGTCTGGAGAGAATATACAAACAATAAACATTGAAATTCTCCGAAATACATCACTGCTTGGGTTTAATGAACCCCCTGTATCTTAAGGGCATGGAAACGCACATGCCTTGAACACGATATTGCCTGTTTGAGGGGAAACATTTAAATCATATTTCATTTTCTGGCACTCCCAGAATCCTTTGCCCTCCCTAGGGTGTCTCTGGAAGTGGCGGAGCACAGCTGTGGGGGAGGGAGGGGGGATGGGGGGGGGGGGGGGGGGGGGGGGGGGGGGCAGGGAGGTACAGCATGGTCTCCCTACCCTGCCCTTGACAGCAGCCACAGTGCCACACGCAACCAAACCCTCTCGCACCCCGGCGGTATGGAAGAGGCGCCCCACCCAATCCCTGCTGAGGTTAGGAGAATTAGTGAAGGTCTATAGGTTGCTGTACCAATTATAGTAGCCTCTCAGCTCACTGCATTGTAATGTAATGCACTGCGGTGTGCAACCAGAAGAGGAGGAAAAAAACAAAAAGAAATACAAACATATTAGCCTTTCTTTAAGCTCAGTGGTCCATGTTAAATTACTCTGTCCCGAGGAAGTGATTTAATAACAGTTTCCTTCAGTTTTACACTGGACTGCATGTAAGCTAATAAGATGGATATGTTGTCGGGGTTCTGGGCACTGGGCCGCATTAGTGGACGCAGAGCAGAGAGAATGTGAGCACCGGATGCGTGATGTACATGGACTGTGGGACGTCTCATTACCGTAGGACAGAGCTGAATCTGCGGTGCGTTACTTCCCTTTCGTGGATGGAATGTGAATGGAGGAGTTCCTTAAAAAATGATTACCCTCAGCTTCCTGTGATGCACCCAGACACCCATGATGCACCTTCACTCAGCTACCCATGATGCACCTGTACCCAGCTACCCAAGATGCACCTGCACACAGCTACCCATGATGCACCCAGACACCCATGATACACCTGCACCCAGCTACCCAAGATGCACCTGCACCCAGCCACCCATGATCCACCTGCATCCAGCTACCCATGATGCACCCAGCTACCGATGATGCACACAGCTACCCATGATGCACCCAGCCACCCATGATGCACCTGCACCCAGCCACCCATGATGCACACAGCTACCCATGATGCACCCAGCCACCCATGATGCACCTGCACCCAGCTACCCATGATGCCCCCAGCTACCCCTGGTGCACCTACCCTCAGCTACCCATGACGTGGTAACTTCATGTCACTGTTCTGGCGTTATCGTGTGGTACAGTGTTGTATTAGTCTACTGACTGCCAGGAAATAATGTAATTAATTACTTTCCATCAGTGGGAAGATTTAGACAGGTTTTTCCATTCGGTCGCCTGCATAAATGCAAAATAATACCAAGTTTTAGTACCGCAAACTGTGTCTTGAGCGCTTTCACAGACTTCAAATATCTTTAATCAAATTACCTGTGTCATCAACTCTGTGAAATTATTAAATACACCCAGCATGATCTCCGATCCACAGAGGAACGTTTCAGAGTGCATTTCACACAAATCTCACATTATAACACCTGCTGTAAGAAACCCTTAAAAGAAATATGCTTTCCTGTCTGAGAGCCTATCCTTTCTCCTCTGCCTCCCCACTCCACCCCCTCTGCCTCACCCAGCCTCCCTACCTCTCCCCCCTCTCCCTGTCCCCCTCTTCCCCAGCCATTGCATCACTGTCCTCAATCCATTTGTCTTTGTTTACCCAACGTGAGCTTCGTTGCTATGACAGGAAGCAGTCTGTGCCCAGTGACCAATCGGATTGAGGCGAACCCACAGTGACAGTCGTGGTCCAATCCCCAAACTCCCACAGGGGACATGCTGTGTCACACACAGGGGGTTATCATTTAGCCTCTGCGTCCAAGCACTGGAAGGCTAATACCTTTAGGGAATCATCAGCCTTACTTTTTTGTGAAACCACAAACACTATGGTACTATACTGATCAACACTATGGAGATGTGCATGTCTGTCTGTCTGACAGTCTGTCTGCAGACTGATCTGTGGTGTTCGGATGGGTTACAGGAATGGTCTGGTTGGGGTTCCCTCAAGGGCAAGAGTCATGAATAAAAATGAAGAGGAGAGTGGTTTTTCCTCTTATTGTTGAAAGTATGTCCTCTCTCTTTTCAAGGTCTAGACAGAATCGGTTCCGATGGTTCCTTATCTGGACCCATTGTTTGGATAGTCGGTAGACGGGGGAAAAAAGTGTATGTTCAGTGGGACTGTATCATTTGATCGGAATTGAGTCCATGTCTTTTTAATCATTGTGAGAGCGATGGCTAGAACTGTGCCCCTGTAGATAAGCAATCACAGTGACAGATATTTTTTGACGTGTGCCCATATCTCACAAGTGTCCCGTTGATGGACATGGACAGAATATCCCATGAATGGATTTATTTCACCTTTATTCAACCACAAAAGGCTCATTGACATTCAAATAAAGTCAAACAAAATCCCCAGACAGTCCTGTTAAAGTGGTCATCGAATAATGACTACGAAACATAAACACACAACATCTAGTGATAAACACGATCAAAGTTGTAAAACAGCAACTCTGAAAGCATCGATGGATCCGAAAATCCTTCTCAAATTCCCTAGTTAACGATCAGAACAGATGACAACACCAATCTGGACCCAAAAACATGCGGGCGCTTTTTTTGAAGAAGTTGTTCCGATCTAATGGAGCAGGAGACACAAAAGCATTTTTTTCCCAAATACACTTCTGCAATATGGACCCGATAACAAGCTATGATCCTCGAAGAGTAAACATTACATTTCAAGTAAAATAAAAATACCCAAATGAAAGGATACAAGACAAAGAGTGACTTTGTAAATAAAAGCATGCCAATGACTGTTCCCGTGAGTGGAACAAGAAAACAAACCTAACCTATTAAATAAAGTGACAGTTTCCAATAGACTGCTTAATAGGCCATATCTTCCCTACTCTGGAAATGTTATTGTCCTATGGTAGCAGTTTAACTCATTCTACTCAGTTATACATCTTAGATGCTGATATTTGCACATAGAAGCGCACTCCATGCTTTATAAAACGTGAACAGTTTAACAAGAAGTGAATTGATGATAAAACGGTGCACTAGAATAATGATAAAACTAAACATGTCATCTGCTATTTGAGCCATAGCCACACCCAACAGAGTGTGACCATTCCCAGCACACACCGCCAGCCATATGAACATGGAGATTTTTGAAGTTTACCCTCATTTTCAGCTCCTGCAGAACTGATTTAATACGCACGCGACGCTCTTTTTCAATCGATAAACACGTTCTCGAAGTAAGTCTCCTATGCTTTGCGTGCCACATTTTTGTTTGAGAGAACCACATGTGCACTGCTAACCTTGTGATCCATATGTCCTAAAACGTGCTGCCGTTTAGATTCCAAAAATGCTGACTCTTTAGCTTCTGTAACCATACTTTCGAGGAACTGATCACACCCTTGACCTCACTGAAGGAACTGTACAGAGCTGTTCAGTATGCAGTGTTGCGTCATTTGAGAACCACTCTAATCCTTTTACATGCCCCCGCTCCCCCCCGGTTGATTTTCAACTAAGCTGACACTCGTAGATCAATGATCTCTCTCTCTCCTCTCTCTCTCTCTCTCTCAGCAGTCTCTCTCATCCTCTCTCTCTCTCTCTGTCTCTCTCTTTCTGTCTCTCTCTTTCTGTCTCTCTCTATGTCTCTCTCTGTCTCTCTGTCTCTCTCTCTCTCTCTCTCTCTCTGTCTCTCTGTCTCTCTCTGTCTCTCTCTCTCTCTTTCTCCATAACAATTTCTGCGTCTCAAAATAGTCCTCCTGGCTGACAATCAGTCAGAGCCACAGCTGCTATGAGTTCTACAGGAAATGCTAAAAGTCAAGTGCAGTTTAGTCAGTGACAGATATCTTCTCCATAGATGGCAGACACAACTGTTGCCTTCCCAGTTACACCCCCGCGACAACAAGTCCTTTGTGAGCCCTTGATTGTTTTTCTTGTCTCGTGTGCTCCGTAATTACTTATCATTTAAACAGATGTGTGCGCAGGAAACTAGAATGCGCATGGCAATAAATGACTGATGAATCATGCATTAATAAGTGGCACGACGTCCCCCAACATTTTGTTTTGCGGAGAAGAAAAACTGCCATCTCGGTGTTACATTGAGTGGGGGGGAAAAAGAGGCCATTTTCACCCAGGCTTCAGACACTTATCCACTTATTCAAGTTGTCCTTTACAGTGCGGCTCCCCTTTGTAAACACGGAAGAGGAAATTAGCCAAAGTTTCGGTTTCTGCCTAAATGCTCCATGAAGAAGCCGGCAGCTGAGGGCGACAGAATGAATCAAATCGTCAATCTGCTGATTCACCTCCTTACAAAAGAGGGACATTAAGTACAAAGAGCTCTACGAAGACAGCAAAATGTTCCCTACTACTGTACCCCAATGCCTGACATAACAAATATGAATGTCGTTCTACTTTGTGACCTCATGTCCTTTGGACCCTTTTAGTGCCCTTCGGGGAGTCTGTTGAGTCCACAGCTTTTATCCGTGTGAATCACCGCAGGAGAGCTATCAAGCACACGGGGGGGTCAGGGGTAATGCAACGCTTCAGCCACAGAAAGGATTGTTTCCTGAGCATTAAAAGCTTAATGGACATCGAAAACCCACTTCAGCAACGCAGCTGACATCAAGATTAAATACAGGTTCAAGCAGGCCGAGGGAATTGGGGAAACGTGCTCGGAGACGCCCCCAAAGACACATAGAAGAGTTGAACTCCCGTTCTCCATGGACTAGCGGGGAGATTTTCCTCAGAAACAAAAGACAGACATGACCCTTCCTGACTCGCGACTACGGATCCAGTATTCTCAGTCCCGACTTTGATACGGAAGAGCCGCGCTCTAACTCATACAGCGTGGATAGCTTAGGGTTGGAATCCATACGCTTCCCTTGTACCCTTTTCATTCTAACAAGGATGTCCTGAAAAGGACACCGAGCCAAAACGCACAGCCTTTTAAGTGCTGCAATTATGACAGCGTAGGCATGGCACTCGGTTTTTAATGACCTAACATATGATTTCCAGAGAGTAGGTCCTTTTGCATCTAAATAAGGGTTTATCTTACATATGGGTCTGACGTATTCTTGTTCTCCTGACTGGAATGGGAGGGCTATCTTGCTGGCAGTGAAAGGATTTCACACTCAAGGTTTTTCATTGGTTCATGCTGTGCTGCATTTAAGAATTCCAGACCGGTGTTGATGTGAAATTTAAATTGGCAAAGGGGGAGAGAGAGAGAGAGAGAGAGAGCGGGTTTTCAGACAAACCCAGTGGCGGTCCAAGTAATAGTTTCAGTCGGCAGAGTGATAAGTCGGAAGGCCCCCAGGTCGTTTGATACCTGAGCCAAACGGAGGCATTCGTCAGGGCTGACTGGGAACTCTCGATGCTTCCTGGTTTCCCCCGAAGAAAGTCTCAGGCTTCACGAGTAAAGCCATGACACACAATGGTGCTACAACAGTGATGCATGTGAGCACTGATGGGACCTGCTGTGGAGAACAGGTGCCCCTGAGAGACAACCTTTTCTGACGCAAACGTGGAGGCAAAACGGCTAAATGATGTTCCAAGTACAGCTGGGTGCCTGAGAGTGTCTCGCGCGTGACAGTGAAATGAATGTCGGTGACTTTGACCACACCTCACCTTAAACCCAAGTGGAATATATTCAAATATTCAGTGTCTACGTGAGCAGAATGGCCTCTTTAAACGAAGCTATCTTTTAATCCTTTCTAATGACCCGCTAATAACTTAGGTTCTTCGCATAATCACGGCGGGGGGAAAAAAGGAGTCTTAAAAATGTCAAGCTGCATTCCAGAGATCTCATTCCGATTCCTCTAATTAAGCTGTCGGGCATTTAATGATGGACTGTCCAACCGGCCGTCCACTCGTAGGCGGAGGTTTGGCCCAGACAGTCTGTCAGAGGGGGAAAGAAACACTGCTGTCTTCCTTTGAAAGCATTACTTCCACCTTAGTGCGCTTAAACACAGATCGGGCGCTCTTAAATACAGCCGCCTCACTTTAGTCCTTAGTAGACAAGCCATTCGGTGGCTGTTTCTGTCCATGGTCCTGACTTTTGAGATGGCATGAAGAGAAAGATGGAGCTTTTCCCTGCGTCTTTCCTACACAAAGACACATCTGAAAGCCCCCCATGGTCGGCCTGCGTCCTGTAGAGAAACAGCACTAACCCTGAAGGCAACCGTTTTTTAGAGTGGACAGTGACAAAGCTGAACCAAATCGGGTTTTTTTTTTTTTTTTTTGTCTGACCTTTATCTTTTAAATACCAAACCCTGATTGCACCCCAAAGTACTGACATTCAATACAGTTCCCCTATGCTCTGCTAATGTTCAGTGACAAATGTGTCTTGAAACCTCCAAGTAAAATAATCCAGTCCTTTACGGAAGAACACACCTCTTAAAGAGTTCATTATCAAGTACAAACATTTTGACTAGCCTGCGCAGTTATTTGTTAAAGATATCTCCCGCCCCACCACCCATCGAAACAGTGATGTATTGTACTTAGGTTGGTCATCTTTTACTGCATGAATATTCCATTACCAATGGTAATATCAAAGATAGATATAGAGCCTTAGCACTGAGTTAGCGTGCAGAGTTACTGTACCAGACAGAATGACCAAAACGAGTCACCATGGATAGCTGAAGCTCTGCTTCCATCGAAACCTTGCTGAGTCCCCCGCTTCCTGTCCATCGCTGGTGTGCTCTGTAGATCGAACCGAAGGCTTAGCTTCCTCTTTCTGTCGGCCTTTTTCTTTCTAGGTCAGGGGCTTTGAACAGTGAGGTGCTAAGTAGATGGATGGACTCTTCACACCACAGTGGAGATGGAAAGCTTGAGGAGTTTCGTTGGATTACATTGGCCATTAAGGAGAACAAAGCTCTTCAGAGAGAAATTGTTACCAGGAATATGAAGAAGAATTTGCGGTGTCGTTTTGTTTTATGGTAACGATGAAAAACGAAGTTGAAAGTAAACAGTAGAGGGTGTGAGGGAGAGTAGTTTGAAGCCCAAATCTGTCTGGGTTGAACAATCCATCAAACTGTGTCTCCGTTGGCGTGCAGCCACTGACAGCTGAAGACCAACAGATTCTCCTTTTCCCCCCCACATTTCGTTTCTCAAAACATTATAGTTTTACTAGATTTTAGGTCAATTGTACCCCTTGCCTTTGAAACTGACAGGATTAATCGGTCTTGCTTGACACGGTTTGAGGATTAAATTGCCGGGCGACACAGGAGAGACTCTGTTCCTGGCATGTGTGCCTGGAGGTTAGTTAAGCAATTATGAAAACTAGTGGTCCAACTCACAGGACTGAATTCTCACGCTGACCTAATACAAACATCTCTTTGATCAATTACTGATCTTTTGTTAAGAACTGGGATTGAGTTAATGATATCTACATGCATAGTGGACATAAGTATGTGTGTGTGTCAGTGTGTGTGTGTTCAGATATGTGAATGTCTGTCTGTGTGCAAGTGTTTCTTGGTGTAAATGTTCTGGTGTTCTGGGGCATGACGTCCAGCGGAGGAAAGCGTTGTTGAGCGCTGACGTGTGCGAACCAATTTCTTGGACTCTCTGAGTGATGTGGCTTTAAAAAGACCCGGACAGTCTGCTTACAATGCCTCCATATAGCTGCCGCACTTTCTCGGTTCATCAACGCTAGATGCCAATAGTGATGGATTCTTCTGTTCCCAGGCCCAGCGTTAGATATAGTATACATACAAATCTGGATTTTTATGGCCGTGTCTTTAATCAATAGACATTTTCTCCTTGTAGTCTGCGCTTCGCATTTCACCGTGTTTTCTCTGTGAGCTACGCACCTGTGGGCTAGAATCTAAAATGTGTTAATGTGTTACAAGCCGCTGAACTGCATCAATTAATATACAACATCTATTTATGCTAACTGGTATTTGTTCAGGATATTTTGAGGCTACGTGTTAATTGAATTTCACACGCTTCCCCTGCTGGACCAACATTTCTTGGAAGAAAGAAGCTGCATTCAAATTCTTCTGCTTCGGTTCCTAGTTTATGTTGCCAGCACAGTTCGTAATACCCAGTCCTTTTGATATCTTTTGGGGAAATGTTTGAAGATGCAATTGCCCACTGTAAATTGTATTTATGTATCTGGGCCCCTTTGCGCCACTGTCTAAAAAGCTACGGGTTGGATCAAGAATGACCTGAAGCTAGGTTTTAAAACAACGATTCCTCCCAGCTGAAGTCAAAGCGTAATTATGTTACTCTGGTGGGTTCCACTACCTGCGTATGAATTTCTTGCTCTTTAGTTGGATATAGGGGAAAATCTATGAGTGCCTATGCAAACCATTTATCATTCTAGGATAGATCCAGCCGTTTCTGCAGCTGGTTGAAATGTTATGCTGAGTTTACAAATTGGGCGCAGTGCCTTGCAACTCACATCTATCTGTCCCTTGTTGAATTGTGACTTGGCTGCATCATTAATCGGCAGCTTGGTTAGCAACCGGAGTGAGGCCCTGAACAACCAGCGCGTCAGCCTCAGTCCTGAGATGCGATAACTTAACGAAAACGCAGCTGGCTCTACATAGCTTTCTGGATCATATCTGGTTCCATGTACACAAAAAAAAGGTCTGTATATCAAAAGCGGTAACTCGTCTGGGAAGCCAAGAATTTAAAAGGCTGTGTCCTTGCTGAACAATGGGAGGGGAATATTGAGTTTGGCCCTATTACAAATTCAACCTTTTTACAGCTGTAGGTAATGCTCATTGATCTGTGAAATTATGAGCTACCATTAGAAAGAGCCTACTTACCTCATAACTCAAACAGGCTGAACTCTCATTCATTCAACCGAAAACTTCAAACCTGTGGGGCAATTTACATCAGAATGTACAGTATTGATTTTGAAGAGGGCGCTCGAAAGTGGTTCTCCACCTTTGAGGATGTCCCTGCTTGTTAAAGACAGGCAGGATACATTAAACACAGCAGATACTTTCGTCGACTCAAAAATATGGCCACACACACACACACACACACACACATCAACCACGTTTCGCGCAATAGGACATAACTATTGGTTGACATCTGTGATAAAATTGGACCTGTAAGATAGATGCCTTTTGATTGATTTAATTGCAGTTTCATCAGGTGCAACACGTTGCCATACATATTGCCTAACACATCGTGCTGTGAATTCATTATCTGTATTCCTATTATGAACATTATTCATCAACACGATAAAACACTTCAATAACAGTTCATTAAGCATCCAAACTTTGCCGTTCCATTATGTTTGGCCATACAGTTCCTATGGAAACAGATCATGATAGGACCACTGTAAACATCCCACAGAGCCAGCTGCATTGCGTCAGGTATAAGGCATTCCAGAAGTCTCCTTGAACCTTTGGTGCACCAACATCCCACCAACATCCTATTAAGTGCTTAGATTGATACTGGATTCGTTTTCATGCTTCCTATACCCCCAGAAGCAAAACCTGTGATTACTGCAGGGATACAATATTATATTTGGACAGCATCCAGTCAGGGACTTCTAAGGGCACCATGTCCTGCATTTTTAATGTAATCCCAAAAGGAATGGAACCCATCCTAATATTAAGACTGTCCACGTTTATCAATAGCTAAATTGGAAAAAAATTGATTTGGAGTCTAGGTCAAAGGGGATGACAAATTGCTTTCTTCCTTCAAGCCCTTATCAGTTCAGCTTCGTCAGTAACACTCTAATGATGTTCCACCCTGCCCGATACCAGTGGAATGGTTGGCACCAAATGTTTACGAGACCTTGTATCATTAAAGAAGTATCTTAAAATCCTGTCACAGTAACTCATCTGCAGCCTGCATTTGATTTCCTGGTCCAGTTTCATGTCCTAACTGTGGGGCGGTTTCCCGGTCTTTTGAGAACATTTTTGGGGGGGACACACGAAATACTGATTGCAGTGTGGGTACAGTTTGTGCAGCGGGCCCTTGATAAATAAAAGGCATCTGAATTTTGGCAGGCCTCTTGAAAGACTATGGGGAGAAAGACCATTAGATTTAGTAGAAAAGCAGCATGTGTGACCCAATGAATAACATTGGAAGGTAACCCCTTTGGGTGGACTTTACTGAAAGAAAGACAGCATAATGATGTGAGTGTTGAAGTGGAATGAGTCCTTGTAACTTGTCAGAACTACAGAATCTCGCTTATGTAAACTGTTACTAATGAATGTGGTCTTCCAGCCAGTGATAGGATTCAGACAGACAGAGAGGGAGGGAGAGACAGAGAGAAATACATCTGTCTAAAGCAGAAGGGCTAAGGGCTTGGGGTCCGAAGTGGTGGAAGAAACTATGTTTGTTCAACTTATAAGATCACTCTTTCCTATCATGTTACGAATCACCAAACTTTAGTCTGTGCTTCTGCTTCTGCTGTTGAAGCAATCACACACCAGAACACAATTAGATGTCTCCACACAACTGAAATATATGTAAATCTGTAATTATTTTATGCTTCAGACTAGCATGAAGTAGATTCTTCCCCTAATCCATTATTCTAGCAGATAATTACATTGGTCGAAAACAGACGCACCTAAATGTCCCTCTCCTCGTGTTGTGTAATTGGATTAGTGAGGAAGAGATTGAATAACTAAACAGTAATCCTGAACGCGTCCCTCAACACGCAGACCTCGGACTGGAGAGACTGCACGACTGATCGCAAGGATATCACCTCCACACGTTCAGATGAAAGGGGTTACAGTGATATCAATATGATGGCTTCCATGGCGAGAGAGCCAAACAACTGAATTGGAACTGCTGTGGGTGGGTGAGGGAGGTCAGGCACGGTTGATATTTTGTGCGGGGGGAGTGGCGGATGAGAGCTAGGGGGTCAGTAACGGTGGAAGGGGAACGAGGGGGTGCGAGGTAGAGGCCGGGGTGATGAGAAGGGTGGGGGAGCGAGAGGATGAGGGATCGAGGGAGCAACGGAGGATCTCAACCCACCGTCCCTCTGTCCATCAGTCAACCTCCCGATGGCGCCACGCCACCATTAATAATACACTCCCTTGTAAATCATCTTCTCCTTTTGATGAATATTTGAAGCGGTCTTTTTAAAAGAGGTGGTCTGTGCCTAACCTCTCCCTCCCTCATGGTTAGAGCCCCAATTACCGCCTGATGATTGAAAGGGGCCGCGAACCTGTCGTTATTCTCATGGACTGTCTGTCAAACCCAACATGGAAAGCTATGTGCTTTTCTTTGAGTTTCACTTGTCTGCCCTAATATAAAGGACCTATATTGAAGGTTCGCAGAGAGTAAAGTAAACCTCTACTAATGATGTGCATTCATGTGTTTATGTGATCTAATTAACTGGAAATAGGCCCAGACAGCGCTGGATCCGCAAAGGACCTTGGCCTATCACGGAGTGCATGAAATAATGAAAAGTTCTGAAGAAAAAAAAAATACATCAAGGTTATAAAAGATGGCAAAATCACACCAGAAACATAAATCAGCATTCAAATGTGCTCTTAGTGCAGCTTTTGACATGCTTGTGGATTTAATAATCAGCGAGGCGGAATCTCCTGGTATAAAAAAGGAGGGATTCAGACTTAAGCTACACGATGAAAATGTGTCTCTGCCACCTTGTCTAACACCAGAGAAATAATAAAACAATGGATAAGGTCATTTGGGAGTGTTTAGTCACTGTTGAGCACCCTTCGGAGGCTGGAGGAATAGAACTGTCTTGCAGAAGCATGACAGCGAGTCGGCGTGCTCCAGCAGTCAAGGGGAACTCAACTGAGACGGGCTGTAAGTGGATCCTCCACCTGATGTCCACATCAGTTACATCTGACTGATTTCTGGTCCTCCACGTTTCACTCAGGGCGTGGGCTGAGCGGCGGGGAGGGGGGAGGGACAGGGAAATCTTACCTAGGGATTCTTCACGAATCAATCCGTTCTGGCTTTTGTTGGGGTGGGGGGGTGGGGTGGGGTGGGGGGGGGGGGGTATTGGGGTCTCAACCCACCGTCCCTCTGTCCATCAGTCAACCTCCCGATGGCGCCACGCCACCATTAATAATACACTCCCTTGTAAATCATCTTCTCCTTTTGATGAATATTTGAAGCGGTCTTTTTAAAAGAGGTGGTCTGTGCCTAACCTCTCCCTCCCTCATGGTTAGAGCCCCAATTACCGCCTGATGATTGAAAGGGGCCGCGAACCTGTCGTTATTCTCATGGACTGTCTGTCAAACCCAACATGGAAAGCTATGTGCTTTTCTTTGAGTTTCACTTGTCTGCCCTAATATAAAGGACCTATATTGAAGGTTCGCAGAGAGTAAAGTAAACCTCTACTAATGATGTGCATTCATGTGTTTATGTGATCTAATTAACTGGAAATAGGCCCAGACAGCGCTGGATCCGCAAAGGACCTTGGCCTATCACGGAGTGCATGAAATAATGAAAAGTTCTGAAGAAAAAAAAAATACATCAAGGTTATAAAAGATGGCAAAATCACACCAGAAACATAAATCAGCATTCAAATGTGCTCTTAGTGCAGCTTTTGACATGCTTGTGGATTTAATAATCAGCGAGGCGGAATCTCCTGGTATAAAAAAAGGAGGGATTCAGACTTAAGCTACACGATGAAAATGTGTCTCTGCCACCTTGTCTAACACCAGAGAAATAATAAAACAATGGATAAGGTCATTTGGGAGTGTTTAGTCACTGTTGAGCACCCTTCGGAGGCTGGAGGAATAGAACTGTCTTGCAGAAGCATGACAGCGAGTCGGCGTGCTCCAGCAGTCAAGGGGAACTCAACTGAGACGGGCTGTAAGTGGATCCTCCACCTGATGTCCACATCAGTTACATCTGACTGATTTCTGTCTCCACTGTTCTCACTCCAGGGAGTGGCGAGCGGGGGGACGGGGGGAGGCGAAGGGAAATCTACCTAGGGATTCTTCCAGAACAATCCGTCTCTGCTTTGTTGGGGTGGGGGGTGGGGTGGGGGGTAGTAGGGGATTGTTTTTGCCTCCCAGCGGAGTATTGATAATTTCTTGTTTAATGCCTGAAGCAGGAAATGGCGACAAGGTCTGGGTTTCCATCTGTGGGAAGTGCTCGGCGGTCATGACATCAGGTTTTGGCGTTGTTGTCATGGAGCGAGGTGATGTTTTTTTTGCATGCTGTACGTCTACAGCAAATGACTGTTTGATGGTCGAGCCTTCATCCTCCCGCGCGCGAATCTGCAGTGTTGCAAAACATTCGTCGGCTCTTGATTGTCATGAAACCTTTCGGCTGTCTAATGAGAAACGCTGTTCTGGAGCCACGCCAGACTGATGATTCGCAAACAAGTCATTTAGCCCAAGTCATACAGTTGAAGTCTGCATACTTCGAAGGAGAAAAAAAAAGGTGTGGAAGGAAAGTGTAACCTTGTCTCCGCGGGGTGTAATGATCGGTATACGGTGACAGCAGTATACCTGACACACTGTCTCTCAATGTCTTTCTGCCTCGTGTGACATATTGGTATTGATCAATTTTGCATGGTGTGTCACAAGAAAAGCAGGATGGCAGAACAGTGTATTTGGTATCCAGGGAGTGAGATTGAATAGAAAAGGGCTAAATTGCCTTTGTGTGCTTTTCAGTGCCATACTGTCAGCTGTCTTCTCTCTTATTTCGTATGGCTTCCCTTTGTCCGTCCTCCGCTGAGAATCTTACCTGAGACTGGTGTTGCCCATTTATTAGAGAGATTCTGGGGGCTTGGATTGTTCTCTATAAATGGAGATGGGTTACGTTCTCACCTGAAAGCTGCCTTCAGAAGCTGGGCTGGCTGTTGAGAATGGTGTGAGAGATCATTTGCCAACATAAGGACCAGGCTTATTGCTAGCTAATAGGACTGTCAGTGCTATAGAGTGGTCAGTGTATCCCGGCTGAGCCCTTGGCTGGGTCTATGATGCACCTGGAAACAGCAGAACAGACTGATCCTGTGGTTTGACAGGTACCTCCGTGGCAACATCAGGTGAAGTAATGACCTTCACCCACAGGAAGTGATGATTATCAGCACTGCCCACAGGAAGTAATCATCATTTGTTCGTATGGCGGTCCTCCTTGAATGCCCTCCTCTCATTAAAAAAGTTCATTGAGGCCCGCAACAAGACATTCTTGTTCAATTTCACTTTAGTACACCGTAGAAGTCATCATAACGCTTTCTTAATGCTTCCTACGCTCTCTGTCCTCAGCAACGGGAAGCAGATTTGCACCCAGCTGACATTAGATTACGAAACCATTCCACAGTTCAGGATGAGCGCGTTTCAATTTAAACTGTGCATTATTGATCCTAAGGGAACGCAGGCACTTGCCCAAAAGTTCTTTTCACCCAATTATCACATTTATCTGCTCTTTCTCCCTTTTAATTGACAGTTTAATCCGAGTCTTATTGAATACTTTTTTTCAGGGGAAGGGGGGGGGGGTATTTAACTTAATATTTAATTTGATTGTTACCAAAAAAAAAACGACGAAATATGAAGCCAGCTTTGAGAACAGGGTGGACGAGACCAGTCTGTTCGTTTCTGTTTCATAGTCTGAGGAGGGCTTCTCAGACGATTAGAGCCTGACTGGTCACTGATGAGAAGACTCGCCGGCTGACCCAGGGGGCTCCTGAGAGCAGGGATGCTAATTTCTGAGCGGATGCTTTTCGTGTTCACCCTCTGTCCTCCGAGTGGAGTGAGCCGTCGTTCGCTTTGGATTCAAGGCGAACTGCATTTCTCATCAAACGTAGCCATGGTAGGCATTAGATGGGTGGCAAACACCGCTTTAGCAAACGCTAGCACTGTGGTAACTAATGGCATGCGCGTGTGGCATTCGGATAGGGAGGTTCGCGTGTGTTTGTGAGAACCAACTGCACGTTGCTCTTGTGCTGATTGCTGAGAGAAAGGCTTTGCGAAATTGTACCGCACCCAATGGTATTTCTCCCTAGAATGAGTGCCACCACCTTCACCCCTGCCTCAGCAAACTGATTATAACTGATTACAAGTCACCGGCTAATGCTGCGAGATGTCTTTTCAATATTTACCTTCGCTTCATGAGACGATAGATAATCTGCGAGGTGACATCTTTAAATGGATAGATCCAAGACAAATGTTAGGTTCCCTTTCCACTGTGGACCGATCAGGTGCGTGTGCGTGCACGTGTGCGGGCATGCGTGTATGTATTCAGTGGGGCGGCTTTGTGTCAGACCCC
Source organism: Plecoglossus altivelis (assembly GCA_036571765.1). NCBI lineage: Eukaryota > Metazoa > Chordata > Actinopteri > Osmeriformes > Plecoglossidae > Plecoglossus > Plecoglossus altivelis. The sequence continues at coordinate 7,389,675 of BROE01000026.1, forward strand.
AAATGCTATCCCCGGTGAGCGTAAAGATCGTGATCGCTTGTCAAAGCCGTCTTCAGAATCTCAGGATGCCCTTCAGCAAGAAGGAGAGCGATCGATTCTTGAACGATTCGATCACATATATCTTTTTACTAATCTCTTCTCCTCCTCCTCCGTTATCATGAGAGTCTTCGCACGGCTGAATATAGATTTGACGGCAGTGTTAACGATTCGGGAAATTGGGGGGGGGGGAGAAAAAACCTGTATCGTCTTCACGTTGCTGCTCAGCCTTTGTCAAGAGCAACGCCGCGAACCGGCCATGTTTTGCAGCTGTCTCATTTGTAGTGGGGGAGAGACTGCAGACCGCACAGCTGAGTTGCAGTCTCCAGAGAGGCAGCAGCTGTACTTGGCATATGCCTCCTGCCTCCTGCGCAACGTGAAGCTGAAGAACCGCATCCTCTTTAGGCAATAAAAACTCACGTTTGAGTGATTAGATCTCCGACTTGTCAATCTTGCAAATCCCCGATGAGTTTGGTCTGTGCCGCATTTGCATTTTTTAGGGGAGGGGGTTCGCGCGATGTAAATGTTATACTTTTAAGAACTCCGAGCTCTGTTTAAAGACAGATAAAAGGATGGCGTACGTTGGGCGTAGTGAGTTTCTTCGCGAACGCCAAGACATTAGAAGGAACAAACGTAGCTTGGCTTCGTTTCCTTCAGGAGACAAACAAGAGTGGCGCAAAGGGAGTGGGTGTCATCAATAGGCTGAAGAAGTGGTTTAGGAGAACTGATGGGTAAACTGCTGCTGTGTGGACTGCACTCACGGCTGTGTCTGGAACATTCCGCCTTGCGCCAGCTGGTAGAGACAATTAATATGTAAAGAAACCTGTTTTGTGGCACAACATAGTTTTACAGTCTGTCAGGGAGAGAAAACGTAGCCTATCACACTGCCAGACTTTGTCTCTGGAGTAATGGGATGAACTGAGAACCAATCAATGTGTTAACTTTGTAAAGAGAGATGTTCCACTGTTTTGTGCTGTCAGCAGAATAAATATATCTTCTACTTCCGTTACATTTGCATTTGCTTCTTGGTTGCTGTTCATGGATCCCAACAATTATTTATTCATTCCCAACAGCAATTGTTTTTTTTTCGTTACGTCTGAATATCTCAAACACGGTGAAACCTCACAAGAAAAATGTGTTTCTGAGAATAATAAAGATAATGTATTTAGAAAGATTCAATGGCTGTCTGATTCTAAATATTCATGAGACCGGAAAAAAAAACATAATATTCGTTTCATTTTCAAATATTGGCAAGCCATTTTCATGCCAGGCTGACTATAAATGAGTTTAGTTTCTGAGGCCGATCTTGGCAGCCACTAGTCATTGTGAACATCTATGTGAATTCCAACTGTCAAAGAACAAAGTTAGTTGCCTGTACAGAGCCCAATAGATTAGATTGAAAATGTGTCTGGTTTCTGCCCTCAAATTAACTTGTAGGCTTTTATGTGAATTTGTCCCAATTACATCCGATGTATATTTATCTTTACCATCTTTTAGCCTGATTTTAGTGGCAACTGATAAGCATAAGGGACTATTAAGCTTTAGTTAGTCATTCTATTTCACCACATAGTGTCTGTTTTGGGAGCATAACACATGCCAACAGGTACGATGCCTTTGCAGATAACCAAACATTAGCATTGAAAACATACAAATAAGATCACAAACAAACAAGTCAGGACTTTCATTGAACATAATGTTGTAAACAAATCTCAGCCCATCAAAGTCCTGTCAACAACTAATCTTATTCCGTTCTAATTGGCAGTGTGATGCTGTTTGCAGCTGCAAGCAGGATTTAAAACAGGCACTGAAATATTCCTTAATTATGACCATGGATCTACGCTGATGAGACGATCAATACATCTGCAGCAATATTGAACATGAATCCTTGGGTGCGTTGTCGAATCCATAAATTCAGGTAAATGGGACCAGGTTTTTATGAGTATTTACATAGAGATAACCCATCGATTCCATGGCAGTAGCATTACTGAAGGCCCTGTGGGGTCAGTGTGGGTAGGGTGGGTGGTGCTTAGCGTGTGGTTTGTGTGTGTGTGTGTGTGTGGGGCTGGTGTGTGTGTGTGTGTGGGTTGGTGCGATTGTAGAGGGGGATGGGGGGGGGGGGGG
>BROE01000026.1:7400410-7557080 GCA_036571765.1 Plecoglossus altivelis
GACACAGTGCTGGAAGGATTATCTCATAGCTACCTGTCTGATACGTTCATTGCAGCATCTGACTCACCCGAAGGCGTCCATGGACGTTAGCCATGTTGACCCAAGGGCTGACAATGTAAGTCGAATCACCAATCTACGGGTGGGATCGTGTTGTCATTTTTTTGCTCTATATTAGATACTGTGCGCCTTATGATGATAACTTACCACATCGTTCAGAAATAAACACATTGACGCGCCTAATAAGCAATATGCGCGGGAACCACTGTTTGTATTTAAGGGGGATTTCAGCTGTTGTTAATATAGATCTAGATCCCGAGTTAATCAGCTATCTTCGTTTCTTATTATATTAAGCTAAATGTTCATTATGACATCTTCGAACGATCAGTGTATCTCTTTTATCATACTTTTATATATGTATACCTAGTGAAAACTAGTATAACGCCTCATCACCTTACATACTCGGTTAGTAATGTATATACCTACTCATACTGTATATTCACTATGTAATATGTGCTAATTATATTATAGGAATAAGTCTATATACCATAAACGTCATACATATACATATATATATCTATATCTATGACTACATACAACATAATATTATATATATCATATATTTATATATATGGTATACTTATGTGACTATGTATTATTAATGTATATGTATAATCTTGTTGCTTGCTATAGTGTATCAATGTATATGTATATAGTATACAATAATATCATATACCAAATAACATATACATATTATCTTCACGCATATATATATATACTAATACAAACATACATAGGGATTTTGGGGCTCACTACCCCTCACCCCCTACCTACCCTCACTATATTATACTACCTATATATATATAACTACCTATAATACTTATATATATATTACTTCTATGTATATAGCATAAGCTGGTACAGCTGGTGTCCACTTTTTTAATCTTATTTGTATTTATAATATAGATTCTATTGCATTTCGATCTACTCATTTAAGTTTCGCTATATACTGCGCTATGTTGCACTCTTCTGCCCACAGGTAACTCCTGGGTACTTGTCATATCTTGCATGGCGAATAAATCTGATTCTGATAATATTTGATATATAGATATAAGTACTGTAAGTCCTACTATACTTTTGTATTTTTCTTTTTTTGTAGCTATTTGACAGGAAGGGCAGGGGACAGGGAGAGGGAATGACATGCAGCAAAGGGCCCCAGGCAGGATTGAAACTCAGGCCAACGTGACGAGGGCTCAGATGCTGGTTATCTTTGCACTCAGACTGACTGACATGTGTGACTCCAGTTGGCCACTGAGACACCTCCAGACTGCAGGATTCTGGCTCCTTGCCAATCAGGTTTGGAGAGCTGTGCATTGACCATCGGGTCTGCAAAACGCTTCCTCCTCGCTGGCTAGATCCCGTACGATCACACTCTAGTGTACAAACAGTGGCTGGTGTGGGAGATGTTGTGGCGTGTAGAGATGCTGGGGTTTTACCGGTGTCCTTGACTTTGACTGTGGGCCGATGGGGGCCCTTTGTGGCCCCTGGGGGAGGCGAAGGATTAACACCTCCATGTTGGGCCCTGCTGGAATGGGCCTGGACAGATGGGCACAGGGCCTCTCATGGATTCCTCCAGTGATCTGGCTGAACAGCATGGGATGGATTGAAGGGAAATCGAGGTTGTTTGAGAGAAAGAAACAGAGGAACGGGACATTGAGATCGGGGGGAGAGAGAGGCGGTTAAGGGAGATTGGAGGAGAGAAGGTTGGCAGGGAGAAAGAGAAAAAGAGGGAGGGAGGGGAGGGACAAAGAGAGAGAAATTAGATAGAAAAAGAGAAAAACTGGGACAAACAGAGAGTAAAGGCAGAGAGAAAAAGAGAGAAGGAAAAAAGGGAGATGAGAGAGAGGATGGAGAACTCTCAAAGTCTAGATTCATACAAGATAGAAACTGAGAGATAGAAATATAAAGTGAGGGTGCAGGCTGCTAATTGGCAAATTCTCTTCCCTTTTTTCTGCATCTCTATGACGTCTGCCAGTTCAGTTAACCATGCAATAATCAAGTAGTTCACTGTGAGTCCGACTTGTGTAGCTAAAGGCTACCCGCAATATCAAACTTGGCTGAAGCTGTCACAGTGCTCGGCCAGGGACATTTGGACAGTACTGGAGTCTGTTTATGCATAATCAAACACAAGTTAATGATAGATCTCATCCGATCCTGGACAAGAGGATTTGCTCATTTGCCTGGAAGGCTGTGTACTGCGATGCGTAAATCAGTCGACTGTTCCCCTGTTCATATTCTATCATACACACAAACACACACACACACACAGATACACGCTCTAAGCCCACAATCTTCCTATTCACAGCTTCATGGAGTTTTACAAAACCTCTGTGTGGCCAGGGACTAGCTCGAATATTTGTGAATAACATCCTGGTGTGAAAAAGCTGGTTGTTATAGTAGTTACGGTGTTTGTGACACGACAGCCGTGATAAATCATGTAGACCATTTCAACTCTGACAAATACAACTGTAAAGCCAGCTGTCACAGCCAGCTGCTAATTCTAGAAATGTTAGAGCGATTGAGCTTTTTCTCAGGTAATTAAATACAACATTTGTGACTGGGACCTCACCGGGCCGTCAAGCACAACAAACGTGTTGGTTATTGCACCGAGAAGCTGCAGCTTTTTCCCCTTTACTTCAGTTCAAATATTTAAATAGTTGCTAACAGGGCCTTCTGCTAAACACACATGGGTACGAATACAAGGCACACTTCAGCTTATCCTTTGGGCTTTCATTAATTTTGTTCTGGAAAAAGAGGATCAAGCTAATTTGCCCCAGTGGTCCGACCTCTCTGTTCATTAAAAGAAGCGTCAGTGAGACCAATTAATCAAAAGCACTCCTTTAATCTGTCTAAACCGGGAGAAACGATGGTGCGCTTGTTTTCGGGAGATAGATACAGTCATTAGAAGATACTTCTTTCACTTTTCACCTGACACGCGTGTGCGTTCGTGTCATCGCTCCCTCCGCTCCCTCCGCACGCTGTCGGCTTGTCTGCTTGTCGGCTCCTGCCTGCTTTTGTTTGCCAATTATGCCTCGACGGAGCCCGGGCCCTGACTCACGCTCGAAAAACAGAACGAGTGCGAGATGTGCAGCGGGGCTTCTTCCCTCCTCCTCCGTGGCTCGGCTCCAAGCCCTTTCTCTCGTCTGCCTTCGTCTCCGGTCCTCGCAGGACTCCTGTGCCCGCAGGACGCAACCTCGCAGGCGTGAGGATCGAGACTTCCCTTTGTAACCTTCAAACAGCCACCGCGTCCATTTGACATTTTCTTCATTTAGCAGACGTTCTTAGCCAAAAGGAAGTACTAGAAGTACATTTAGAAAGCAGCCCCCCCCCACTCCTCCCCATCGCCTCTATTAGCCTTGTTGTAGTTTCTTGGCGATGCGTCCAGTCAATGCAGACCGCTCCTTGACCACTGCAGAAGCACTGAACCTTGGATCCTTTATAGTCCGCTGCACTTTTTCAACGCGCTGTGTCTAAGCTACCTTTGCCTCAGACAAACTCTGCCTTCCTCGATAGTGTTGCAGCTAACTTGCCTGAGAAGCTGTTGGCTTTTCCTTGTGAGAGTCTCTATTCAAGGGCGGGGCCCTCACCTGGAACATGTCTAAAGTGTATTCCAGCTGTGTTATAGAACCTGTACTTAACCATCCAAGATGCCATGGCTTCACTGCAGCTTGCTTTTTTCACCTTGGCTGGTAACTGAGATTATTTTGCATTTGTGCCAAGACTGACTGTTCCTTGAGTCTGACGGATAAAGTAAAGTTAGAACTGTACACCACGCACGTAGATTTTTCCTTTTTCTTTCGACATGCAGCATGTGTTGTTCATCATGGATAAAAGACTTGCCGAAATCGATAAAACATACCTGTAAATATGAGAGGTATGTGTAGGACCTTGCTCATACTGAACAGCAATATTGCAGCTTTTATCTAAACATTTTCTTCACATTTGCACTTTTCTGACTCATATTACAGGGTGACTTAGAAAACCTTCTGATAAACTGTATTGGACCAAAACAACAGCCCATTTCATTCGTAGACCCAGACAGTCTCACTAATGACCTGGAGCTAACCTCTGACCTCCATGCTTATTAACCTTCACCTGGTATGGCTTCTCTCCCTGTTGGAGGAACTCCATCTTCTGCCGTTAGCGACGCGACAGGAGCATGAACCGATTCGCTCTCTTGATTCAAACCAAATCCGCTTATCCAAAACCTGGCTGTATTACTTTAAGTCATGTCGAAAGTTTTCTTCAGCGTTTGCCACAGCTGAAGGGCATTTCAATATATACCTCTGTCTATAAAGAGAAGATCGATTTTTTTTTAAAGTTTACTCCGTGTCATCTGAGAGTAACAGTCCATACCTAATATAAGGATACCCAATACTTTAACAGAGCAGTAAGCAGGCACCAGGTAGTTGGTAAGAGAGTTGTCCAGCTACTTCGAAGCAATTTGCCTCTTTGTTGGAAAGAGAGAGAGCGTAGTCTCAGACAGGTGAGGAACAGAGACAGCCTGGTTTACTTTTCAGTACCTGTCAAACATCTTGTGTTAGACACACTGCAGCCAGCGATTGTATGTACCTACAATTGACTTATTTTTTTACCCCATCAACCCCATGTGACGGTAGATTGCCGAAAACCGTAAATCATTTCCCCCATGCTGAGTGTGAGTGCGCATGCCTCCTTTCTCATGGTCCCACGAGGTTAAGGTACGTTCGTATGCTCAGTGATCAGACGTCTACTTTGCAAAACATGACTGCAAGTCAAGTCTGTGACAGAACACAGCACTGAGAGCTTAAACCTGAAGCTAGGTAGTAGCTCCAAGTTGTTTGCACAGATTGCTTGTAACTATGTGCTGCAACTCAGAAACATTGAATTAAGAAGCAAATTAGTTTTCATTAGCTATGCAATCCCTTCGTAACGGATGCTTCACGGTAAAGAGGTGATTTGTTGTCGGCACACGTCTTATGCATAATACTGAGGGAAAACAGTTAGCGCTGAGTTGACATGTTTGGGTTACGATATCAAGATTTGGTCACGTGTCTGACCTGAGGATGTCAGAGATTATTCATTTGAATAAAGGGTAAGGGTTAGCTTCATGTTAGGCTTCATGTAAGAGCCTCCCTCTGCTACTATCTGGACTCATACTGGCAGCTTGTCTGGTACGCAAAGTCATATTGCAACCATCTCAAGTAAGCCTAGATATGATCCCTGTACACAGAGAGCTCATAAGATCTGACTGTCGTATTCATAGACTTTAGCACAATTTATAATATTTACCCTTGCAGGTGAGTCATTTCAAAGAACCTCCTCGCTCGTTTTTCTAAAGAAGCAATTAACTGATGCGTTGGTATCTGTCATGTGTCTCTCGGTAACAGATTAAACTAATTTCGAAGCTGACCTTGGTTTTGGTCGAAACATTTTTTCCTACCAAATATGCAGTCCTTCGGTAGAGCATCCTGCCCTGCCTGTTAAACACACCCCATCAGCTAATCATGCAAGTCAAAAGCAGAAATATGGCATATATTTTGGAGCGTTTGTGACTCATTAGGCATTTTATATAATCTTGTCAGACATGTCACCTTAAAGAAATCAATGACCATTCCATCATTCTAGTCCCTTCTCCATATAGTCTATTTAAGTAATCAATATGCTATTATTGCACTGCAGCATAGTTGTAATATAACAGTATAATGTAGTGTTCATTTTTCCCACTGCACCTGTTATCAGAGATGCGCTTACTTTGCGATGCTGCTTATAAATACAGATTCTGACCAAAATCATAGTTCTGTTGGAACTATTCCCTTTGATACTTGAGTTTTGTCCGGTACTATAAAAACAGGCTGTGCGCTATTCAAAGTATTGTATATATATTTTAAATATTTTGTAGACTAATGTTTCTTTCGATAAAAGCATTGGCTGGCAGAATAAGCATTTGTTGGTGATAAATGGTTCCCTTCTGACTAACAGCTTGCAGACACTCTAAATGGACAAAACTGCAGGATATCAAATCCAGTCCAGAACCAGTCTGGTCACGCCGACAGTAGGGAGGACATTACCTACAGCAGACTGACTTCCTGCTTATTGTGATCCTCCTCAGCGTGGTGAAACATACCCAGCCTTTTGTTAAAGAGCTTCAGGATAGGGAGGCTTGAGAGATGTAGATTTTATAGATGGATTCTGTTCCCCAGTCTGGCGCAGAGACCGCATCAATAAGAATATCAACAGTCCGTGAAATGTCTTAAGGTGTTGCGTCAATAGCCTGAACACCGGGTCCATATGGTTTCACTAGAGAGATTCACACCAGTAAAAATTAAACCAGTCACATCCGTGCTACGCTGGGATCAGAGTGGGTTTTTAGAAGGGTCTATCGTCGCGTGTCGCCATGTGTCCACGCATATCGATCAATAACAGCCAAGCCGGTCCTTTACATGGTTCCCCTCTGGCGTGCACAACAACACGATTGGACAGTTGTTCAATCGTACGTTTCTCAGTGATGGCATGTTGGACTGTATGGGTGGAGGGTTGAAGGAGTGCATCAAAGCGCAGCAACAAATCTGACCCTCGAGGCTAAAGTCGCCTGGCTCTCTGGCATTCACAGATGTTTCCCTGATAAAGCCCCACATTCTCTCGGCGCGCTCTCTGTGCTCTACGCTGCGCTTGCTGTTGGAGTCTATCAGCCTGGAATTGAGTGCACTCCGTGAAAGATCAGACAACAGATCAATAGTCGGCACCCTTAAGGATGAGTCTGCTAACTCAAACAGAGAGGACATCGGGCTTCAGATATACCGGGTGGGGGCGGACGGGGGGGCGGACGGGGCGGACGAGGGGGGTGCGAGCGTACCTCGTCGTACCAGACAACAGAACACACACGCCTACCCTGCGCCGTGGGGCATCTCCGCGCAGCCGAGAGTAGGAACCGTAGCGTGAAGCTCCGGGGTGAAGAGGGTTCAGAAATCCAGAGATGGATCAGATGATGAGTCACTTTGTCAGAGTCTTGTCCGATTTCGACAAAGATTTAACTCAAGGATGCTTCTGTTGTCCCGACGCTCGTTAGACTCCAAAAGAATGGTGGTGTTGTACGGTATGCGAAAATAGGGATCATTTAGTTGCATAGTTCGACAAATAAACAAACAGCAAGGAAGCGTAGCTTTGCATTTGACCTTTGACCTTTCTGGCAGATGTTTTAGGCCAAATAAACATATATACAGTGCATGTAGCAAGCAAAAGCCAAAGGTTACTGATCAGAAGTGCATGATTCTAAAAGTGTTGGGTCTATAAGAGTCAAGAACAGTCAGTATTTCACAGTGCACAGTGCAAAGTAACCCCATCTTAGCAACCAGGCACAGTGCACAATAATCTAACAATAACTACAGTGCCGCAGGATAAAACGGCAAGAGAGCACAGTACATTGCTGTAGAATTAGATTGATAAACAATGCTGGCACTGTGGATGAAAATATGCAGAGTTTAATTGCATGGTTTGATCAAACTCAACAAGAACTGCATGCACACAAAATGAAGGCCTCCAGTTTTTTGTCCTGAACGGTGAAGTTGACAAGTCACACTTGGTTGCTGCCATAGCAAATCTGATTAGCTGCCTTTCAAATGTACTTTGTTTGATCTGATGGAAAGTTGGCAGTTTCTCATTTAAAACCCCTTAAGACTACTTAGGTGGTCCTCCACAGTTCCCCTCACCTCCTCTCCGTCCAATCCTACCCCCCCCCCCCCACCAACCTACCCGCCTCCGTCCCCCTCCCCAAACCCCCATAGCACTGAATTATAGAACTTTTCTCTTGGAAAGTAATCTACTTCAACAACCAGTCTACAATAAAGGGATTGCAAGGTTCATGATTGCAAGTATCGTTAAGTCTTGGGCCTGCGGTCATGTTCGCAAGGGGCCCCTGTCTCTCCTGCACGGTTCTCTCCGAGTTCGGAGAACATTCTGGAGAACCGCACGGTTGTGAGAGAGCGCTTCCTTCTGGATTCAACTAGATTGCTTTTACGTTTGGTTCATTTAGTAGATGCTTCACTCCAAATATACAAGAAAAAGTGTGTTGGGGAAAGTACAGAGGATCAAGTGCACGGCGCTGAGACGATAACGCCGGTCAGAATCAAGGAACGACCTGCGTTAATTGGCTACATTGCAAACCAACCACGTCTCAACCAGACGCCAACGGAATTCTACCGCGCAACAAGAATATCTCAGTTACTTGTCCACAGTTTGACATCTCAATTGCGGCGGTGCATTAGTGCGGTGTAGAATCAATCATCACCAGGTGTAACATTCATCGCTACTTTATGTACGCCATCAAACCTTCACGCTGAAGAGATGTGGATATATTTGGATGTACTTTAATAGGCCACACCGTGAAGTGCTAATTAGCCGTATTTTGGCACCAGTTGGATGTTTGATTTACAAGGTAGTTTTTTTTATGATTTTGTAAATAGCCAAAAACTTCAGTTGGGCACAGAAGAGAACTGTTTAGAACATTCTTTATAGCAAATATTTCCTGAAAATAGATATGACGGTATACTTCCGAAGCTGATGAAATGGAACTGAACACAAGTGAATGAAATGATGAAAGCAAATGCAATTCGTTAACTGTTGAAAAAGAGACATTTTAGACATGAAAGCTAAATAGAATTGCTCCATAGAAATCCCCATAGGTTGCAAACTGCTCGCTTACAAGTAATGACTTTAATTAGCCTTCTCATCTTCATAGTATTAATTATTGTTATCGTTTCTCAAAAGGTAATTATAGCTATCTAGGCCACACAGAGATGTTCAAAATCCTTGACGAGTTTGAACGTTTATGATGTTTAATCCATTAAACTTGATATCCAGACATTCCTCTGTGTATAAACAGGATTCTTTGCCTTGCACATTACTCATCTCACAATGCCACTTGTAAACTTGGAAGATATCTTTGCTTAGAAAATTGCACATTTAGCATAATTTGTGTGATTAATGTGTTTCATTTAAATTCACAGAGTGCATTCCATAAAACACATGACAGCGCAAACGTCTTATAGAGAACCTTCACTTCTCGCTCATTCATCGGCGCGAACAAAAGTCTTACGAGCTACAAAAGAAGACAGCACCGCACTACAAAAGGAGAAAAAGCATAAAAACCACAAAACCCACGAGGTGTTTGTGTCCATCCTGTTCTTGAAAAGAAAGACGTGCAGGCTCGCCGAATGTGGACGCATTAACAAGATTTTAGGTTCCAGCGCAAGAGAATCTTTATCATTATTATTTGGGGCGATATCCACTGAAGTGTGCACTCCCAGGGAATCTAATTATTTTTCTACTTAGCTTTAGTATCGGTTTGCCAGCAGTAAGCTTTACGATAGCACCGGTCCACATCTAACAGCAGACCGGCTGGTACTTGTGGCTCCTCTCTCCTCCCTCCCTTATGGGGGCAAGCAATTAAACCAGCGGTTGAAGTGAGGTTATCACAGAGATTGTGACTAGGCGGCAGCAAGCAACATCTTACCCCAGAGCTATGTGAACACATGCTCTGTAGGACGGTTAGCTGCCTGTTGGGGGCGGGAGGGGAATCTATGAGTGTAAATAGGAGACAGTCCCTCCGTCCCCCTCTCTCTGCCTCTCCTGCCGCCCTCCCCTCCGACTCTCACTTGCAACAAACACAGGAGTTTTCTCTAACGCACTGCCACGATTGGCTGTCGGCCGACTACCGCAGTACCCGTCGTCACCAGCAGGCGGCCGGGCTTCTGTCATGTGCACGTAACAGGAGACACTTCAAAAGGCCGGGCCTCTCAGCCTCCCTCATCACAGGACGAGAGCTTCCTCGCAGCCCGGTGCACTTCCTGGCATCTGAGAAGAGCAATCTCAACCCAGTCCGCCTCTCAGGTCTTTAGGCAGGTTCTGACCTGCAGGAGCAGTGTAACCTGGGAGGGTGATGTTCCTGCTTCTCCTTGCAACATTGATCGGGAGGAATAGGGTTGGCGTTTCAGGAGAAAACGTCTCAATCAACACTGACGGGAACGTGCGTCATTTGTCCATGTAGCAAATCCATCGCTGTTTGTGTCGTGGAAATCATGTAAGACAGACAGCAAGGGGCTACTTCCCTTATGTTGTCAAAGTCACCTGCTGGATCGTTTGTCAACAGACCGATGCCTATTTGGCCCTCTCGTATGAAACTGACACAAAAGACTATTGTTTTTCGGCTCAACCACAACGTGTCAAAATACTTGGTGTCCTTTCTCCTCCCCCAAACCCCCCTTGCCACGTCCTCCATTCCCTCTCCCATTATCTTGCTCTCTCTACCACCACCCATCGACTCGATGGAAAAAGTGTTTTTCCTCACGCCGCAGTCAGGTGCAGGATCTCTCCGTCTGAATCATCAGCTTCTACCACAGACAGTGCACTCTGTAGCACACTGGAGCGAGCTGGGCCTGCAGGCCTCGTCCCCCAGTCCCCACACAGGGGAGAGGAGTGAAACTGCCACCAGGGAAAATAAACTGTTCCCAGCCACTTCCCTTTGTCTCCCACCCCCCCACCCCCAGCAGCTGTCGATCACCTGATCCAGAACCATGATCCAGGAACTTAGGACAAGGAACCAGAACCAGGATCCAGAACCATGATCCAGAACCAGGATCCAGGATCCAGAACTAGGAACCAGAACCAGAATGCGCGTGGTTTCTCTCTGTCTTGCTCGCCTGGGTTTATGGAAATGCAGTCAGACACGAACTCTGTAAGATGACATTTGTGTATATGTAAAAATATGATGGCAAGGCATGCCATTTAAGCGATGGGGTAGCACTTTACCTTAAATTTAGTATGTAACTACATTGTGGCTTTAATGTAGTAGTTTCGTTTGGTAGCTCTGCTCACATGCAGTTCGTCATGACTTTGACCATCTTTGCCAAAGACCACACTCAGGAAACAGATGCATTGTGTTGTTCGCAAGCCCAGTACTGTATCTCTGCTAAAAAATCAAGTGTCTCCAACCCTCTTATCTAAGGGCTATTTGTGTGTGTGTGTGTGTGTGTGTGCGCGCGCAAGTGTGTGCGCGTATGTGTATCACCCACTGACAAAGCTTATGACAGAATATTGCAGAGAATGATTTATGAGGGTCAAAACACATACCACGGTACAATACATGCATTCTACCCAGAGAGAAAAGGGGCCAGAACTCAGCTGTGAGCCCTAATATATCTTTCTATAACATTTTGACATTTCACTTAAGACACAGTTATCCTGGGCTGTGCATATTGGTGTCATAGCTGCAGTTGGATGCTTATCTTGTCAGGGTGGATGATTTGATCACATGGCTGTGTTGCCCAGGAGTCAGGACACCTCATTCATAGTGCTGCATCTCCCTACAGAACAAGCCCTCCCTTTTGTTTACCGTGCAGAGTAGACCAAGGTGAGGTGTATGTGTGCAGAGGGTTACTTTACCTTGGCTTAGTCAAACCAACAAAAACATTCCCATCAAAATGTTTGAAGGAGATTTTATTTTCTTCTTTTTTTCCCAACATTTTATCGAGGTGAGTCTAGCTGTCTAACCGCACCGCCACATGATTGAGAGCGTGCCTCGTTCTCTCCGGAGAACAAGGTTCTTCTTTGAAAGGTGCGCGTGGCGTGCTGTTTTTCGTCCACGGGCCACGTTAAAGGCCGGCAAACGACACGTCCTGAGAAATGAGAGATGACTGAGCCTAATGTCGCGGCGCGGAAGGGATCTAGAAGCATTTAACAGATCTCGAAGGACGTCTTGGCAGGCGGGAATGCTTTTGATTGGCCTACTTGTCTGCCAAGCTTCAATTTAAATGGAGAGTCTTTAGAGCAGACTTAATTACAGCCAAATTGAAAAGTTACGCGACATGCCCAGATTCTAAAGTGTCACCCATATTTCGGATGGAGAGGCTTAACATTGAATCAGTCGGCTGAGTACTGAGCAAGCTTGATTGGAGTGTGCCACTACGCCACATCAAACATTAAGGACGTTTTAAAGACTTGATGGATTTCTGTACCGTGCAGGAATGTTTTGATATCCCGCAAAGAACCAACAGTGACAGGCGTTCGTGCCTAGACAGGTGCTCCAGTTATTCATCGACTTCTCCCCCGGATGAGGTAAAGACATTTTGCAAGAACGGCAGGTCATTTGGAAAAGCAACATCTCCACTCTGGGGGTCGGTGCTTTGCTGGGAAGACGGAACGCAGTAACTAAGCTACGGACGAGAAGGCTGTCCGAGCGCGCGACCCCATCTATCCTGCTGGCTTACGTAAAAGAGTTTTCAAAGTATCCTTCACCGTACGTCCTCCGATGACTAAGAGTTGCTTTGGTGTTCAAGGACGCGTTTAAAAGAGGGCCACTAAACAAAAGACAAATGCGTCAAAGCCGATTCCATTCATCTCCCCCTCTCAGCTTGCGTCCACGCCGCAAGCCTTCTGACAGCTGAGGAGTTGACTCCACCATCCGCCAAACTTTTCTATTAGCAGCAGGAATCATTATTTTGCCAAGCGGCGTCCTGTTCCATTAACTCATCACCTCGGCCCCGGTGTCGGGAGGAAGGCTCCGCCGAGATGACGTGGAGGGAAGCCGCTGAACGGCTGCAACTCGAACAGGGTAATGCTGCGTGATGAAGTGGAAAATGAGGCTAGTGATTATTTCACTCGCAGGGTAAGGCGTTCTCTGCAGAAGTGTGCGGACGTGGGGCAAATCACGACCCGGGAGTAGATTCGAGAGGTGGCGGAAGCCGAGGTTGTTCGACAGCAGGATATCGTCTGCGAGAACCACTCCTCGCGCAAGCCAACCCACGCGCCTACACGGAGACGGGATGACACTCGCACACTGCCAACACACACACACACTGACAGGCAGACTCAAACCTACACCCAGGCAGACACGATCACACACCCACATTTAGACAACAGTACGAGCACACACACACACACACATACAAACACCACAAACAAACACCACAGACTGCCATTCGCATACATAATGCAGACGTGTATTGGCTAGCCTGGGATTTTCTTCAAAGTTCCTGGAGAACCGCTGGCCTCTAACTGAAATGAATGATGCAGGTGAGAACACAGTTCTCAGTGGGCTGGCAGTCTCACCGGTGACATTCAACGCAATTATATTACGGGTCTGTTACGGTAACAGTAACGTTTCTATTGGAACAAGGCACGCAAATCGGCATGAAGATGAATTGATGAAAAAAAGGCCATTTTATCGACAATTCATGTCACGTCAGATAAGGATAAACAAAATATATAATGGCTCGAAATGAAAGGCATTAACTTCAATAATGGCAAGTCAGTTCAAAACGAATCAGTTCATAAATTGAATTTCTCTCTTTAATTCACTTATAGTGTTTATCTCAGCAGGCATATTAAAGATACTGAATGGGATATTGCTCACCATTTATGTTTCATATTAAAATTTGGGATGCAATCTCACGTTAAAATTAAATCTATGAAATATAATGACTTCATTTAGATGGATTTGCGTTCAGATGTCAAGACGTCATCAATCAATTTAATATGATCTAAGGAGTCTGAAATTGCAGAGAGATAGCATTTGATTTTCAATTTGTATTTTGATTAAAAACTGATAAACATTTATTGGGACATGGCACCATTTTTAGTGAAATTCCAAAATGCCAATCATGCCAGATGGAAACTGATGACAAATGATTCAATTTTGGCTTGAAAAACTTTGTTCAGAGCAATGTGATGGTCAACTATTGTCCCCTTACGGTAAAGTTTATTTCATATAGAAAAAGCTAGTTCCTATTCAGCCTTATTTTACATTGATATACACCAGCCTAGTCCTGGTATGGTTGGTGCGCTAGGTTGTGGATGGGGGTAGGAAATGGGTGGAACCTGTGAGGTAATTAATCATCTCTGACAGTTGGATGGAGATAAGATGGGACAAAGACCCTTGCTGTGAAGACGGAACGGAAAATAGTCTAATGCAGAACCCTGTGTCCTGAAGTACCATCAGGGAGATCATAGCACGCAGTCTAGGACCGTCAAATTCATCAAGTACAATGCGCAAATTAATTCATTAGGCCAGATCATTAGTTCCGTCAGCATGTCCTATCATATGATGGTTCTGAGTGGTAGCTGATAGTTGACATTCTGGAACGTTCCTGTTATACATTACGTAATGTTTACGCTTCTTCCAGGAAAAATAAACACGTATAAAAATACAGAACATCAAAGTAATCTGTTGACACACTCCAGTCAGGGGCTCTAAAATAATATACCTCGTTGACAAAAACGTTGGTCCAGTGTTTTGACCCTCATAGAATCCCCTCCAAAACACAAGTCAAGATTTTGTGGTGTTTGAAACGTAATTTTCTGTTCCTAATGGCGTTCAAATGCGACGTGTTCTGCACAGGCTTTGTGCTTGTGTATTACAGTAAAATTATTTTTCCGAGTGTTAAAGCAGCATGAAATTGCATGTGTTTGGCAGCGATTTCCGAGACGTATTTCTCTGGTGAGTTCCCAAGTCACTGTCCATAAGCATTCCGCAGAAGAGCAGTATAGGGAACGATTTCAATTAGATCAAATCACAGAGACTCGTGACACACGCGATACTCACTTCAATGCTACAAGGAGAAATCACCTCTCACATGCCTTTGGGAGGGAAAGTTAATAGCGACGAAGCATTGAGGCAGCTAGATTACAGAACTATTATACGGATCCTGACAATCCCTAAGGAAGGAAATCCATTTTGTGGCAGAGTAATTCCTATCAACAGCCTTACATTTTCCAATAACAATGGTTTACTCAATACACACTTTTAGAAAGGATTCTTGAGTGCAAAATGACACATGAACCTTTTCGCACGAAAAGCATTGACAATATGCTACAGTACCGGATAATAACACTGAACTGATTTTGATGTATTATCATCTAATTTCATTAACGTGCATGCGAACACATTTAAAATGTGATTCATTTATTTAATGAACATAGGGCATAGAAATTCACTAATAGTGTCTGTGTGTGAGAGTGCCGAACCATACATTTCGTAATGATTGAAATAAATTTGCATTAAGCTGCGTGGTGTTAATGGAGAGAATGACCCATTCTGAGGATAATTGTGATCCGCCAGAAATCTCTCTGAAGCCTCGAAGCCTTCGTCTGTGTTCTGGACTAGTCCTTATCAGTTCTGTCCCAGTTGTCCATGAAGCATTTGAACACATGGAGTCCAATTAGGGTTTAATTTCCACTGACAGCTTTGCCGATAAACCTAATATGACGCCACTCTGCCGTCTTAGATCTTATCAAATTCATGAATGTAAAACACATTTTCATACCGAAAAGGGGTGTTCAGAACACATTTGACATTCATTTGTAATTCACTTTAAAGTGAAGCAATATTTAATTTACGTCAGCCCTTTGGCAAAACCATCAAAGCATATTGAATTGACCCTTAGGATCCAGACACGGGTCATTTCGCCCACGGTCTGCTAATGGAACCTTTGTTCTCCTTACTCTCCACCTGGACTGTCGACACACACGCACACACACACACTCGCTCATTTAGAATCCACCTTGCGAGGTAGTTCTGTATGTATGAGAGTCAGCAACGACGTGCATCTGGATTTCCATAATCCCACCATACGTATTCCATAAAGCCCCCAGCTGCCTGCTCTCGACGGATGTTCTCGCTGAAACGAGAGCGTCCACCGCCGTGGAGCCCACCACCAGAGGTGATGGTGGCGTCGAGTTCGCTCTGCCCCGGCCGCCTCATTAAAGAGCTATAAAGCAGTTTGACACATACAGGCTGCCAATCCATCACAGCTAGGCCTCGCGCGCTCCCCGGCAGCCTCTGGGGGGAGGCAGCGGCTGCAGCGGCTGGAAAGGAGTCCGTGCCGAAGTGAACTGTCGTCTGGTGAGCGGGGGGCTGCCAGCGCCCCGAAGGCACAGCTCCCGCGCCAGATCCAGTGGAAGGCTAACACGTCCCTCAAACTCATGAGCAAGGCAATTAGCAGCAGCCCCTACGGATCTCACGTTCCTCTCCCAATGATTATTTCTCTCATTTGCTTCCTCCCTCGCTCTCTTTCTTTCGATTTCTTTCCCTCCCCCTCTCTCTTTCTCTCTCTCTCTCCCTCCCATACCGCTTTTCCTTAATTCTGTCAGTGGATATTACCAGATTCATAATTCAGCCATCAACACGATTTGCATTCACACTTTGGAGTCTGTTTCTACATGGTATTTTCCTCGATACCGTTCAATGGCTTCATTCCTCATTATCCTAATTATGTCTTCTCCTAAAATAAAATGACACCAAAATTTCAACTACATGGCCAATTAACAAAATAGCAACCTGATGTCCAGAGGGAATGCCTCGGACAGAATTTCTAATTAGATTGTCCCAAACTTAATCGTCAATAGCGAAGCATGAGGAAAAACTGGCCAAGGAGACCGACTTAGTGGCTGGACGTCATGCTCAGTCTCAACTTACACTCTCAAAGGTGCAGCGAACACTGCATAGAAATGGTGGGTCATGTTAAGTTACACTCCTTGAGAAGGAACTTTTTTTTTTCTTCTTTTTTTTTGTATGCCAAGAAACTGCTGTGAGGACTGCTGGTCTTCACTTCACAAAATAAAACCTGTCATTCCAGAGATAACAGAGAATAAGAATGCCTCTCAGTCGACACAGTGGTTCGGTGTACGAGAAGCTCACAGCAAAATCCACCAGCCCAATCCATTATGCCAAGCCTACACTATGTTAATTTTACCTCCTTCATCCAAGAGCACAGAATTCAATCAGAACCACAGTGTTTGCTGTCAAGAACGCGGCTCTTCTCCCAGTGCTGCTATCGCAGACTTGAGAAAGAGAGAGGAATGGAGCGAGGGAAGAGGGGAGAGAGAGGAGAGGGAGAGAGAGGAGGAGAGAACGAGAGGGGGGGAGGATGTAGCGAGAGAGGAAGGTTAAATTAATAATGAAATGCCAGCAGGACCAGCAGGAGGAGAAGTTGTGAATACAGCTTCAAAGAGCTCCCCCTTCCCAAGTGAGCTCTCTGGATGGCAGCCCACACGGAAAAACACCACAGAGCACCCTGCTTCCACAAGCCTGCCCATGCTGCGATATTAATAAATGTCCTTCATTATTTTCCCCAGTGGGATCTTGTTAACCTCTGCTCCCCACTTAATCAATCCTTGAGCAAAACAAATGTTGCAGCCATCCAGCATCGTGTCGCCACAGAGCGTCATGCGCACGGAATCAAGAACTCGTGCTTCACGCAGACAAAGACATTTGGTGCAATGTTATTGGTTGTTGTAAGACGTGTAGTGATGTGCCGATTTCAGAAGGAGGCAGCTGTTGAATCAATAGACTTGGCACCAGTCTAGCAGAGTGTTACAGCATGGGTGTCGATACGCACTTGTATTAATCTGGCCCTAACTCCCCTAAAAGATGATAGTGTTCAGATTCAACTGTGTTCAAAGGCAGGATTTTGGAGAACAAATTCAAAGAAAACTCTTGTTTATCACCATGAAAGCCGTGCATAAATTGTTTAGCAGATTGTCCAGTGTTGCTGCTAACAAGATATTTTTCTAACTTATGAGCGTATGTCTCCCATCAAGAGGAAAAAATACGCTAGAACCATCCATTTCACCGTCGGTCTTTTTTTTTTTTACTTTGGCATTCAGCCACATGTGGAATAAGTAGCGCGTGCAGCCCTCAGGAGGTGTGAAATACGATGAGTGATGAGAGCGGTCATAAATCATAATCATATTACTAAGACTTTTGTCCTCAGCTAATCCTCTTCACGTCGTGGATTTAGATACCTGCACCATGGAGAAAGTCACCATGGGGACCAGTTTGAGGAAAGGCTGAGCGCTCTCAAATAAATACGTTGGATATGAATGAGGTCCTTGAGATGTGGGCGATACGTTGAATATTGGCATTCACAACTGCATTCATCACTGAGTGCCGTTATTTGTGGGGTGAAAAAAAGGTTTTTATTTTTTTGTTGTTGTTGCAAAAGATTAGAGTCCTTGTTGAGTTGAGGTGTCAATTTAGTGCAGCAGTTCAGAGGCTGTCGGTGTTCCGGACTGGAGATCACTAACTGCACCTTTTTAATGAGGACACAGTCTTCTAATTAAAGAGAGGAAAGGCCCGTTCCAGGCGGTCGTCTTTCACTCATGCCTTCTGGATCCAGACTGTGAGCTTTCATCCAAGCATGCACAAATCTCTGATTAAAAGTTGCAAGGAGAGAGGCGTGTTTTGTATCGACTGAACACAGTCGATGATACTGTACGGTTCCTTGTTGTCCATGGAAAGCAAGGCCAGAGCGCGTTCGAATGGTCTGTTCTTGGCTCGGCGGATAACGGCTCCTTAGTTAAATTCAGCTGTCAATGATTTTGGAGGGTAAGATAAGAACCAGCGGCCCACCGAAAAAAAAGAGAACGAGTTCTGTCAAAGTCATATCGATCGCCTTTGTCTTCATTATACTAGAATGGTTAAAATGATTAGGGAATCCGGAACTGAGGGTAATTCCAGAAATTGAGTCTCCATAACAAGGATTGTTATATAATCAATGTAAATGATCCCACAAGCCCGACCTATCAAATAAGAGCTGCTGATCGCAGGAAATGTAATCAAGGTGTAGCTGTCATCGTTTAAGATGAACATTTACCTTTCAGCGCCATCTCTCCACAATTACTAAGATTCCTCCAGGGTAGACTGTTGAAAGAGCTTTACCTGCAAGGAAAGTGCAAAATGATGAAACCATGGTGACAAAAAGCTGCCAGTCAGATCAAAACCAGTGTCAGATCATCATTTTTACTGGACATTTACATGAATCGATGTGCGAGCTTGACTGCTTGAAGGATGACAGCGTGTTACGCCATGATGTTTTTTGACTGACAGGGTTATACAAAAGTAGAACATGGAGGACGTTTGACTGAAAGGCGTATCATGGCGGTTGTGTTAGAATTGCACCGCAGCGGTTGAATTCTCCCTTCTGAGTCATAAAAGGTCAAAAAAATAAAAGTCCCCGCAAAAGCTAAACCTCTTAGACTAGTTGTGGAGGAACTGAACCAGAAAATGTCACCAATTTATATTTTAGCGCTAACAGAAAACTTTGCATTGACACTAGATGACCGGACAGAAACGATTAACTTTTTAAAAGCTTAGACAGGAACCACATGGGGCACACTATGACCTCTAAAGTGTTTTCAGTGGGTGATGCCAGTGACCGACCATTAAATGGACGCTATCTAAGTGTGCTCTCATCTGAACTGGACCAGAACGAACACGGGGGTTCCAGTCAGATCGTTGTTTATCATTAAACCAGATTACGAAAGCCAAGCAAACACTGACACCAAACACACTCAACTCACTCACATGTGATTTGATTCCAGGTGCCGTTCAACACATCGCCCATGAATATTTCATTTATTTCCTGGATGGGGAAAGTAGATTGCATTGATACATCCAGGAATGAAAAACAGATAACACACGTCCCTTCGCTCGCGGTTGACTGTCAAAACAGTCCATGCTCTTGTGATATACCATTAAAAACATCCTGTAGATACCAGGCATTTTCCCAACCCATCCTTCCTTCACAACAATGTTGATGGGGTGACAGAACGTGTCATACTTGTATGGCAGCTTTGCAACATGGCAGCTTTGGGTTCATTGAGACCAACTAAACATACGTTTGAGGGCATGTTTCAGACAAGGGCGCTCAGAGAAATTCAAAGGGAGCTCTCGAGCGCCATCCCTCAGTGAGGTGACCTCTGGGGTCACCAAGCTGGGAGTCAAAGTGACATTCATGCATAGGAATATGTCCTTTAACGGTGGTAATCGCGGTGGATGTCAGCATGTGGAACTGTCAGAAGTCACATTGCAGCAGAGTTTCAGTGGGTCAATGGAAGTTGCAGAGGGGACAGGGAAGGGTTGTATTATCAAAACCAAATCATTATTAACATTGTTTTTCTCCTTTCGCTTGTACGATTACTTAGCGCCACATGACCAAGCGGTTCCTACTGTGCACGATGACAATGTTGTCACTTTAAGCATTCATGTATGGTCAATAACCTTACGGTAAAGCGAAGCCAAGAGCTGACTGTCAAGCAGGCGGACCATTAGTATGCACGCTGTACTTATGCCTTATTAGATGTTTGCCGGGTGTCTAAGGAGTCAGGGGACAGTTTCCCTAAAACAATTACCGACCGAGCGCTAATGTGGCTAATGCCAGACAATGGCGAGGTCTTAACGACATTACAGAGTACTCCCATCAACCTGAGGCCTGTGGAGACAAACTAGCCGGCGAGTAGAGCAGTCAGCAATATGGTTCTCCTCCGCCTCCTCCTCCCCCCTGCTGCACCCCCCCCCCCCCCCCATCATCCACCCATAGCCCTGCCCCCTCCATCCCCCTGCTACTCCGGCTGCCTCGCAAATGAACGATGGCTCCCCATAAGTTCTGAGATGCGAGGGTTACCGCGGTGATGAATGGCGGCCCCGGGGGAATCGATAGCATGCATACCTCAGAGAGGGGAGATGCCTACATATCTCAGTGTTGTTAGCCAGCGTGACAGCGGAGGGTGACAACGGAGCACACCCAGAGTGATGCCTCCGTCGCTCTCGCACGCGGGCCACACGGCCATGTTGCGCCCCGTCGAGGGATGAAGTGGCATCCAGGGCACTTTGCTACCCGAGATCTCAGGAGGGATGATGGAGGGGAGGGTTCGAACACGCCACTCTGTTTTAATAGAGGTGGCGGGGGATTTGTTAACACAGGGTGTTAGATCTTTGCTATCTTTTGAATCCGTCTATCTGATTGTGTTTACAGCCTGGCTGATGATTAATGACCTTGCAGCCTTCCAGTGTGGGCCTCCTTCCGTCGGAATTCCTGAGATACCACATGCAAAGCAAAGTCAATTAAATGATTGGGTGACACTGTCTGTTATCAGAACCTGCGACTTCACAGGCAGACCACTGCTGTGGTCACTCATTTGACCTTTAATTATCTTTCTTCGAAACTTTTCGAGATAAAGCCCCGCGAGCCAATGAACACACGCTGATACCCTTTCAATTATCCCACTCTTTTGATGAAGGAGAACTTTTTCTTCCTCCACAAGGGAAAGGTTGAGAACTCTACAGTTCAAATGCTGTGTGGTGAAAACCTGACGTTTTTGAAAAAGTGCTTCTGTCACATCATCGGTGTAATAATACCCTTGGAACCTTGCCTTCTGCCATTGTGCTAAGGTTACCTATTTTTAACCGATGTGAAGTCTATGATGCACAATGTGGCTATTCAATCTGAATTTCGAGGGTTTTTTTTCCCAGAAGGATGGAGACAATTTCAAGCTTTTGTATCATGGGAGATGTAGTCTGAGGTCACTGTAATGACAGTCAATTCCCTCCTCTCAATACTGCAGTCATTGTTATATTTTTTCTTCTGATCTGTTTGTTTCTATTCATCAATTGGTAGGTATTGGATGTTTTTATATCGAATGCTCCTCATAATTGTACGTTGAGAACATACACTATTTTTGTACTGTACTATATTAGCATTTTGCACGACTCTATTAGATGAAAACACAACCGTGCATATTTTGTAAAAGGTCTTCAAGGACAGTTTAAATCTTTGAGGATAATGAGATTACACCGATTCACTATTTTAGATTGGTTCCTAGAACCTGGATAGCTAACCTGAGAATGGATGCCGACTGCCATTGAGAGCCAACCACAAACAGTAGCGTCAAAAGCCATTACAGTGAAATTAATCATATTTTTTTGGACGGGGGCCGCTTCCTAAACGACATTAGCAAAGCAGCCGATTGGGTGTCGCAGAAGCTGTCCCTCCGACACAGAGGCATTAGTGGCAAAACAAACAGATCTCCGACGGAATATTCTCACTCTGGCGTTCTAGAGAGTTCTGAGGACAGAGCATCTGGGGTTCTGTTAATTAACTTGGCATTAGCAACGTTAGTTTTTTGGGGAGGTTTTTTTTTAGAGCCCAGCTCATGGGAGAGTTTTAGAACTGTTAAATTAGAGCCGGGGAACTTGGGAACACGCATGTCAGTTTTCCGGGCAGAATTTCAGACGGTCGAACCTCGCGAGATCCAGCCTCTCGTGGAACGTCGGTGTAATTCTACTTGGCTGTCAATCATTGTTTAAATTGGTGTCCTGTGTTCATTGTGTGTAAGTGGGATAATATGATGGCTGGATTGCCTTCAATTGACATGGTGTCTCTTTTTAATCCCTAAGGTTTAAAAAACATGTGTCCGACTAAATAAACGAATATTCTAGTTTGTCTGAAGGGCACATGTTAAAGTTTCAGCAGTTAATCATTAGAAGTTTTCAATATCAGAAGACATCAGGTGCTCTAGAGATCTACCATGTGGTTTGGTTTGGCCTCAAACTGTTCCTTTTACTTTACGCCGAATGATAACAAGAAAATGATAAATAATGTTTGGTTGGGATTCAGGAGCAGACACAGAGCCTATCACTATGACCTATCATTGGAGAGACAATTTAAGTAGCGGTGGGTTTAATAAATGTCTCAACGATGCCCGAGAAGCTGCCTCCATTTGTAATGTCCTCCACATGTCCAATCACAGATTCCTTCAGCTGAAGCTTACAGTGCTAAAGATGTATCTGAAACCGGCAGTAAATTATATTTTAATGGGGCGATACCTTTTGCTGACTCATGCTCTTCTTCCACCAAGCGTTCCTTCCCCGGCGCTGTCACGGCGCCGCCTTCCTGTCCCCTGAGTCGTCCGTGTCAGCTGGGGGATCCTGGATTTGTCACACTTGGGCGTGAAATACGGTTAGTGACAGGAGCGCTGTGTAAAAGCTCACCTTCCATGTCTTTACTTGTCACGTTTTCTCGGCGCTCTTCAAAGCCCTCGCTAGCGGTTCTGAGGGAATATGGTGTTCCGGGCCTGGGCCGGGCGCCCCCCCCGTCGTAGGAACCCATGACGTGGAACTCTGGAAGTATCTATGCGCCGCAGAGTCTTGAGTGGCTTCCTCTGCGTGCACTGGAAGAGAAAACCCATTCAACACGCCGCTGTGTTCGCATGTGCGCGAGGAAGACCCACGGAGTGCAACACAAACAACATATTGCCTGTGCTGGGCTGAAGCCCGCTGAAGCCACACAAGCATGTGGATAGGTCTACGAAAGCCATGCAGGTACTGGAAGAATTCAACCCTATTAATCCAAGGCCATCTTTTCAGCGCCATGGCAACTTGTTTCTGCCGAGCAGTTTATCTTAACACATCACTGGTGATGGACTTGTCACGGGCAGCCCCCCCCACACTTCCCTCTACCCACCCTGTGTCTCCCTGTGTCACTTTTGAAAAACCTACAACCTCAGTGCTCCTTCGGTGACAGCCTACCTGCCCTGCCCTGGGCTGGAGGTGTCCTACCCAACACACAGGGACTCAGCGAGCAGCTTGTCTCCTTCAGGGTCACATGACAGTCTTGTTCATTACTTACAGTGGTCCAACGGAGCGTCTGTTAGCCCCACCAACTGACTTTCAATAGCTCCCATTAGATAACTTAATAACGTGTTCATTCAGCACAGGCTTTTAGGAAATTGGAAACTGTCTCCTTGATCTGCTGTCAAAAACTCTTTGACTGCCACAGCTGCAGCAATCCATTACAATATACGGTTTGTATATCAAAGTTTGGACCGCCATTTATACCTTAAAGGCTTTGATGGTGTTCATCGCGTTTGTTCTGATAAAGTTGTTGAATTCAAAACTTTCTTAAGCCTTACATGCCTGTGGAAAACTATGAAAAGGACATTATCTCTACAGGACTGGGGATTTGATCCATGCTTGCGGAGGGGTAGACAAAGCAGCTTACCTTCCTCATCCGCTACACAGAAGCTTATCAGTCTCGAAATCCCACTGAATTAGCAGCCAGCCTGTTAAGCACTGTGGCTCCTGTACTGGGATGATTCCGATGAAATCTGTGATTACCATCCCGTTGTTGTCATTCCCGAGAACGTTATTGAGCCACCCAGCCGGGATGCCGGAAGACTTCATCTGCACTCTTTCATTTGGTGTGCGAAGCTGACTGATGGCATGCTAGACATTTTGTTATCGCCCCTCAATTATCCAGTCGAATGGTCGTCTGAGGTGAGGTTTCGGCGGAATTAAAAGAACCAAGGACGCTGGTTCTCAATTGTTTTTGTTCGATGCTGAATTCCGCGCATAAAAATGGGCTGTTGACTTCAGTGTTTTCACCCTGAAGCCAGGTTTTCAGCTCTGCTACCCATTTAACCAGATAAGGAAAGCCGTCATCAAAAATGAATGGTACAGCCTGCGCCTTAGCACATTTCATACGCAGCCTGGACCTCTACTGAAAGATGAGAAGTAAGATGAGGGGCGAATAATCTCAATGAGGGGGCCTAGCTATTGCTTCCAAGCCCCTTGTGGTGCTCGTCTACACCGCCCGTTTCAAATGTTGGAACGATAACTACCTGGCCTGATACTGTAGCGCTCTGGGATGGGATAACCAGAGAGATTGAGCTCAAAGCAGAAAGCTCTTCGTGGCAAAGAGCTAAACTCATTCCACCGGTGCCCATGGAACAGGGTTATCTAAGCAGGGTGTCATCCGCACCGTACTGAGGGGGTCTAGGGAAAGGCTGGGGATCAAATTACACTTTCAGGGGCCACCAGCGATTGACAAGAGTTGTTATTTGCACTGGCTGTTTATGTTTGAGAGCCCCAAACTATTGCTGAGCTAAATCTTTAGCATCTACCGAAGCCTGATAGTGACTGGAACAGGAAACGGAGGACCAGGAAGGATTCAGAACTGTGTGCTGTGTCACTGCTACAATAGTCATGCATAATACATGCTCTTTTTCTCTGCTTTGATGCAAGGTCTTTGGACGAACACTTCGTTCAATCTTCCTGCGTGGCTGTCCTGAACACTCTGTCCGCGCATTGACTCTCTGTCCTTCATCCACTGAGCCAGAAGTCTAGTTATTCAATGCCAGCTGCTCTCACCCCCCCTCCCCTCCGACAATGGTGTTTGATTGAGACTGTGCTTAAGGTGTGAATTTGTCACATAGCCTTGCTCATCACAGTCTTACGAGCTAAAAAATAAATAAATAAATAAATACAAAAAATCCATCTGGGTCCGTTTCAGCTGCATACCAGACCTCAGTTGAAGATCCATTTCCGGAACATCACTCATTAATATGCTAATGACACTCATTTCGGCTTGAGCGGCGAAAATAAATGGATTAATACTTACGGGTCAGGCCAAGAGGGGGGGGGTGAGGAGTGAAGTCATTCCAGCAGAAAGCCTTCGTTAGTTGTACAACCTATTAGGTTACTTGTGAAATGAGGTGAGGAATGAACCATCATCAACGGCTCACGTTCTCCAACATCTCACTCCGTGGTCTCGTGGCTGCGTTCTGTTTCGGCCATGTTGGATTGTTATGTCATCACGTGACAGCTACCGATCGAACGAACGAGCAGGATTGTTTGAGTTCACAGAACCTCTGTCTGTGAGTTCAAGCCCTTTCTGCATGAAACCGCTAAATCATCTCTATATCATTACATAGGGTCGGGACGTAGGTACTGTAATGTTTTTGATCATGTATTCTAGGTTTAGATAGGCTTCCAGGGATTTGTCAATAGGAGCAGCAGCCAAAACATCAAATGTACCATCGCCTGCAGGTACCTGAAACTTAAGCTTGACACCATAGCCCAGTTCAGGTGCACAGGTAGCTCTTGCAGTTTGACGTTCATCTTCTCTCCCAAATCTGGAGTTGTGTATTTGAAAAGGAAAATAGCAAGCATATACATTGTCACTTAAAGTGGAGAAGAAAGGTCAAAGACATGAGCAGTGAATAAAGGTAAACAATACCTGTAGCCTTTTGGATCACAGCAAACTCTATGGCAATCCATGAAACTCGAGTGGCCGACCAGTCTTTTCAGCACCAAGGACAGCTCACACTCCATTTGCCTGAATTTGAGTTGAGTTGATTCTGCTGGAGTGAAAAAGCTCCATGTGTAACACAGATGCATGCCCGATCCTGTTGCTTGTGTTGTGCTTGTGCTCAGTGGAAGACAATTTATGTTGATGCTTGTTTGTTTAATGTGAACTGCCATAGTCATTGTGGGATGCCAGCTTTCATTCAGTGACTTTCCTGGGGCTCTGAGATTTCAATTTTATGTTTGCTGTGCTATGACTCATCGCTCAGATAGAAACTTAAAGGCAAATAGAATTCTGTGTTTAGTCTTTTCCCCAACACAGCCAAGGCATGTGACAGCCAGACTAGATGACTGTATATTGCCTGTGTCCACCTGATAGCTGTGTTGGCCCTACACGCATTACCTTTCCCCCCCAATAGCAACAGCACTCCAACTTATTCTCGGAAAAGACTGTGGTTGACTCCAACAAATACTAAACAGTTTGGCAACAGTGACCATTCCTATTTATTTATTTTCCAGGCAACCACATTCTTCTTAATGTTCCTTCCACGTCAACACTGTAACGCATGCTCCTTTAGCAGATTTTTACAAATGGCTACATGTGTTTTAAACATGTGACTAAGTGAGAGAGAGGGGGCAAACGGGGAAAATGCTGTATCTGCTGCCGGCGCCCACCTAAATTGTCTCCTCTTCTCTCCCAGACAGCGATGCGGAGTAGGCGGGTCAAGCAGAGCGCGCGGGCTGCCGCGGACTTTATAAAGGAATATTTAACCACTATCCAGAGGCACTTAGACATTCCGTGAAGCATTACCGAACCGCATTCGTTCGCATCTGCCCTGCATGAAGAGCCCACCGGTGTTTAGCACGAGCAGCGCGCACGCATTCCCAATCGAGTAGCATTATTGCTCGCTCTCTCGCAGCTCTCTCTCTCTCTCCTCTCACCCCTCTTCCCCCTTCTCTATCTCTCGGTGGGTAATTTCATTTTGTAAAGTCATTATCCCCTGAAAGGTCAAAGTCTCTGCTTCCAGGAACGTAAAATTATACTCGGATAACCTGACTTTGCCAATCGTTCCATAATGAAAAGCATTTCGTTCCAGAAGTTTTCCAGTGGGCAAGAGCGGTAGAAGAATTGCTCGGTTGCGCAGAATTAAATGGTAACCTGCTATTGCCTTTTTGGATTCTTTTCGGATGTTACGAGTTTTGTATCCACTGCTCAAGCTGTAACTCGTTCACCCCGATATTGACTGCATGAAATGAGATTGTCCACAATTTTGGGAACTTGAGGAACATGCGCATCATACGATTCTAGAGGAGAATGGGAGATGCGGAGTTAAACTTTCTCTGCTGTTCAGAAACACGGTGAGTTGTGGTGTTCGTCTAGGGGCGGCATTTTAACACATTAACAATCTTCTAAGCCAACGACGTAAATGTAAAAAATGCATTTTTTTATTCCCCAATATAATTGTCTTGCAAATAACGCATGATGAATTGTCTGCATTGTATACCTCAATTCTGATCCGCGTGCGCGCCACCACGCGCACAATCACACACCCTGACGCGCGCGCACTCACCATCTGCCTGTTTTTCAAACGAGAAGCAGCCACACATGGCAGGACATTTACATATATGACAAGGGTAGCGGAGTCATGCTTCCCTGTCACCATCCAACTCTCCCATCTCTCCTCTTCCTCCTCCATCCCAACGTTTTAATCACCCCAGCGTCCGTCCCTGATGCTAAGGGACTGTTGGCGTGCTTGCCTGCAGTGGTTTAGATCTGTAACCGCGATGTGCTCAGGAACAGGTTTGCCAGTTGCCAGTGAAGCAGAACGACCAGCTATAGCCCAGCCAAAAACATTTTTCCCTCTGATTGAATAATTTTGTATTTTTGCATGGAGGCTTTTGGGTGGCATGAACAGTTGAGCGCTTGTGTTTGCTTGTTAATCTGGTGACAGCACGAAAGCCAACAGGCCTAGCATCAAGATTGAATTGGCCAAACTTGTCTATTAGATAGCCTAGCTTTCTAACCAGTTAATCGACCGTGAAATAGGATTGCTATTCTGCTCATTTACGACACGTACTCGAATTCCTTTTTGTTATTAGTACCATGCAGCCTATGGTATTGCTGGTTGATCTGTTGAGCTTGTTATCTGTGTTGTAAATGCATCTAGAAGGATCTCCCAGCTGCTGTTCTCTTGCTCAGGAAGCCAGAGGAGGATTGCAGACACGAGGAGCTGAAATCTCTGTTCATGAGATACAAGAGATCCAGTGTTCATCTGCTCTCACGCCCATCCTGACCCAGCAGAGAGTACCCTGCAAGGGCCTGAAAGAAACACTGTCTGCCTCGATGAAGAGAGAGTTCTAAACGTTGTCACCTGTTTGTGGAAGCAGAATCGATTGGGTGGGCTCTAGAATCCCGTCAGGAAAGAGAGCGTGGCTTCTTAAATCCAGTCAGGAGAGTGAGCGGGTTTTAGAATCAGCCAAGAGAGCATTATGGTAGGTGGGAACCTGCATCGATTGATTTTGAGGCAGAGGAAGCCAGTCTGGTTGTGTGAGTCGTTGTGTTGGAACGGGTTGTGTATGCACATGCCAACCTAAATTCTATTCAAGCCTCACCAGAACATCCGTTTTGACGAGTATTGCATGGTACCTCATGTCCTACAAACACATTTACAAAAACGTCGTTTGAGAAATGGTTCAACCCACAATGAAATGGTTCAACCCACAATGAAAAATCAACCGCGAGCCATTTATGCGTTTCATCTGTAAGATGTGATCGTAGATGAGAGGCGTCAAGAGTTTGTATAGCATGTAAGAAGCATGAGCTACAGTCCAGACCGTTCCATCTCAGCAGGGGGGGGGATCTCTGAGAGTCTCTGTCCTCAAGTGAGTCCAAGACAAGCTAACAAGCACTCCCATTAATGAACGAGTCATGCATGAAATACCACTGCAGCAACTTGATCGCATCAAATGCTCGCTGGAGAAGGGCGACGGATGAGCGAATCAGAAATGGCGAGAGGCTGAGGAGGATGACGAGATGTTAGAAAGGAGAGGAATACAGAGAGCTCAGAGAGGAAGGCACGTCAGACCGACAGGAAGGGAGAAGATAGGTGTTAAGTAGTGCGGCTTTTGCAGGATTAGGGGCCTGTTGAATAGCTAGGGCCCATCATTTTATGATAATGAGGAAACCGGTGGACCAGTGGTGCGACGGCCCTGACTGGGATCTGAAGTGACGGGGGAGAAAAGGAGGGAGGAGGAGAGGAGTAGAAGACGGGAAGAGACAGGATGATAGGTAGAGGGGTGGGGAGGCACGGGTAGTGTGTGGTGTGTGGGGTAGGGGGGGGGGGGGTAGATCTTTTCACTGTCAACTTCTCTCCTTCTCCATCTTCATGAGATAAAAACAGAGATGCCACCGGCAGAACAGGCTTATTTAAACAAAGTTTTGCAAGACAGAATACATGCATATTCATTTGTTCAATTATTAAAAGTACATGCATATTCATTTGTTCAATTATTAAAAGGTTATGAAAGCTCCCCCCTCCCTCTCGCTCCCTCTCTCTCTCTCTCTCTCTCTCTCTCTTTCCCCCCTCTCAGTTTCTTTCCATCTCACGCTCCATCCCTCCCCTCTCTCTCTGTCTCTCTCAATGCCCCAACAAATAATTCACTGGCAATTCTGTTCATTCCGTTTAAACTTTGATTGTTTTCCTTACTTGTTCTAATTTAGGAGGAACTCGCAGACCTCTCTGAGCCCGGCTACTGACAGCAGGTTTTTAAGAGAGCTCTATATGTGTTTTACTGCAATTTATAGACACTTTTCTCCTTTCTGTTTCCAGCCGCACTGTGATATGTAGCCAAATAAAAACGTACAAGTGAGAACTTTACGAGCCGAAAAGCCATAATTAAGGTAGCTATTCCCGCATTGCTTTCCCCGTACAGACTTCACAAGTGGGCTTTTTACGTTGTTATAATCGATTCGGGGTGGATTTTTTATTTCAAAAGCCTCCAATTCCAATACAACTCACAGATCACTCCCTTTAATTTACACACACGCACACACACACACACCCAGACACTAATTGATTAAATCCAGTTTGAATGCTGAGTGCCCATTGTAGTCACCACCCACATGCACCGTGTTTACTGAAACTTCCTTGCCAGTGTGGACATTGAAAGCTGGCCCTCATCTCAAACGTGGAGCTGTGAGGCCGCGGCAAGGCTTTGCTTTAAGGTCCTGCTGAAGTCCACGGTGGGTCGTTTGTGTTGTACTGATGGGCGCTCGATATCGACGGTCGATTTGTGATGTATGTAGTCATCAAATACTGCAGGGATGATATTTATGTGAGACAATATAAACTGTCTGACACACGTCAGGAAGAGGGGTTGCTTTCATTGCTGGCCGCGGTTCTTGTTTTACGAAACTTGAGCTGCTAGTAAAAAGAAAAAAAAAAGGAATCGTAGGGATACTCGCAGTTGGTTCTCGCTTTCACGTGACGCCTTCTCGTCGCGTCCGCGGCGTCCCGATTGCGGCTTGCCTGCCTGCGGAAGTCCGTTTGTCACCCTGTCGATGGCAACGGAAGGCGCTGCATTTGAGATGCGCTGCATTCAGGTTACCATATGTATGTCAGGATGTCCGTCGGGACAACCCCGCCTTTTGTGTTGGTTTGTAAGCGGAGAACAAGGGTGACCTGCAGACATGCAGATTGTAATTTCACACAGAAGTGAGGGGCCCCCTGGCGCTTGAGAGAGAGGTATTGTTGACAGTCGTGGGAGGGAAGATAACTGGGTTAATTAGGGCCAAAAAATCTCGTTAGTCAGCACTGAAGGGAGGATGTATGGTTTATCTGTTCCTGTTTTGACACTTTGAAGACGGTTTTGGGGGTGGCTGGAAGACAAGTTTGGAAGTACAGGAGTAACAAATTGGATCGTGTTGAAGAAATTCTAATGAAACCTTTTAATCAAATCCCCACCACCCATTCACCCCCTGCTCTCCATCCCTCCTCCTCTCTCTCTTCCCCCCTCCTCGCTCTCTCTCTCTCTTCATTGAAAGGTATTCAAACTGGAGGAACGACAAAAAGAAAGTCGGACCCATTTGCATAGTTGCAGAGCCAAGGAATCGCAATGCTGGATTCCTGAAGGAGAATACACACACAGCCACACACACACACACACAGAACCCAGTGTCAACATGTCGCCCGTGTCCTAACGGATAGTGCCTGAACAGATGTTCGGAGGTCTGAATGCTCTGTATCTATCCGCATCCGGTGACTCTGTCTGCAGAAATGCTTTAGACAGATTAGGTTGGGGAGTTCCCAAATCTCATCAACCATACAGTATCTTCCAGAAACCAGAGCTGGACTGAATGTTGTACATTGTGGTTAGCCAGCCTCTGGGGCAACAGATGCATTCCTGTAGAGAACATTAGGTGCCTGTCAACAAAGAGGCTGATTTAACAACACAAACTGAATATTCTGGTCACGGCAGTTTTTTTTTTAGGACTTTGTCCAAACACTTTCGGGTAAAACCCAGGTGTTGTCTAAGATTTTTTCCACGGCAGCGGGGACAGAGTGAGTCAACTGTGCCGCTAGTAACCGACACCGTACTCCTCGGTTCCTGTGGCCGCACAGCCTGTGCGTCCGTGCTTAGACGCGCAGAGCAACAGCTAATAACCTATGACCCATTTTAATATCACACCCAGGAGATTGTCCCCTGCATCCATCGAAATAATGCGATTGATTATGAAGATATCGATTCGTCGGTGTCATTCCTGCTCGCTCGCACAAGGAGGATATGAGGAAAGTCGATGACAGATCTCACCCACCGTGCAGTCACAGAACAATGAGGTTGAGGTGAAGACTGAGCCAGGATCAGAGAAACCGTGGTTGGTGTTAGCTACGCTGTTCAAAATGAGACCTTGGGCATTTCCCTTGAAATCTCCAGGCTTGCACAGCTTTTACATGTTGGAGGTCTTCATTTGGCCATTTGAATGGGTCTCCTTCTAGAGAAGCCTAGGTTGTCCAGTACCGCGCGTGGGTCTGGCAAGCTTTCTGTCGGTGCAGTCTTGTTACGGCAGGGAGTGAAACGTTTTTTTTCTAGACTTCCTGGAACTACCTGCACTACCACATTCATAGAGGCAATAAAAAGTACCTCAACTGGTACCTTATCCCAAGTGTTACTAAGTATCAACTTAATCTAGGATGGCTAATAGTCAGTCGCTTCTAATGAATATATGTAGTCATTATACTGGAGGGTGGTCATAAAAGCGAGTTTCAAAAAGAGTTTCTTAGCAGATGGGCATTAAGTCATTTGAATGGCCATTTGTCTAAAATGGTTCTCCATTTTATTGCCGGAATATCAGTAGTTCAAAAAGGAAATAACCCTTTTGTCACACACCCCAGAGAAATAAACATGACCTTGTCAGAAGCACCATTTAAATGACACATTGAATTCTGTGTGTTTTTCCACTAATGGAAACTTGGTATATTTCCTGCGCAAACAATACTGAACGGGAAAAGCTTCGGTGAAAAATGGTGTGTCATGTGACAAGGCTGAGGTGATTGTGCCTTCAGAGGTACGCGGGCTGTAAATCTCACCCCTGGGATGGCCTCCAAATACGAGCAAAGGGACGCAGCGAAGTCCCGCTTCTCCTGCTGTCTTGGGCAGGTATTTGTTTTACTTTGGAAAACGATAATCCGTGACAAAAGAGTTAACTTGTTGTTGTTTTTTCTTCTTGGACTTTGGACTACTGTTACCGCGCGGCGATTGGCTCTTACAGGCTCTAGTCCAATCGCTGCATCGGCGCATCGAGATCACCTGTACGACTCAGGCATCTCTGAACGCAGCCGGTCTTGGCATCCTGTTAGAACAAGCATTTTCAGCTGGCTTGTCCTCAAAAGGCAGATCTGAAGGCTTCGGATGAGCACGCGCGCATGTATAAACACACACGCGCATGTATAAACACACACGCGCACACGTAAACACACGGGCGCATGCCAGGCTTGTACACGGTCGAGGCGTGGTGCCCGCGGTGAAAACAGGACCCGGTTATGTACAATCATATCCCAGTTAAGCATGTGGAATGGTTGTCCTTGCCCTTTCCTGGTAATGAAAATGCCTTTTACTCGACAGCCATTCTATTTGTTGCGCAAAGATTATGCACGCTGCTCGCGGCTCAAATCCGAGCGTTTTAACCGAGTTTGATGAAATAGTTGTGTTTGCGTACGAGTGTTATCGAGTAATACCCTTGTAGAGTGGGAATGACATGTATGTGGCATCATTGCCACAGATAATAACCACAATCTGCCTGGTGGTCTCTGGGTTCTGTCTGATAATGAGATTATGTGGTTGCAAACAGATTCGTGTTTACATGCAGGACTCTCATATTGAGCAGGTTCGCACGCCCAGAGGGGAGAGACAGAGAGAGAGAGACAGACAGACAGAGAGAGAGAGAGGGAGTGGCGGAGAGAGAGGGAGATCTACCGAGTGAGGGGGGGAGTAGAAGAGGGTGAAGCGGACAGAGAGGGGAGGGAGAGGGAGAGAAACGTAGCGAGGAGGCCAGAGAGGGAGAGACAGGGCCGAAAATGAACAAGTGAAAAACAGAGAGATCGAGAACCAGACCCAGAGGGAGAGGAGACGAGATAGAAATGAGGAGAAAGGGAGAGAGAGAGGGAGGGAGGGGAACAGACAGAAAAGGGAGAACCACAAAGTGAAAGAGCAGAGCAAGCTTCTCTTCCTGGTATCAGCTCTTGGCGTCTTGCCTGTGGGATGATGGGATTAAACAGTCTTTAAACATGACCCCTCTACCCTGCACTGATATTAACAGGGCGGACAGTCCCCCTTTGTGCAA
This sequence comes from Plecoglossus altivelis, assembly GCA_036571765.1. Lineage (NCBI taxonomy): Eukaryota > Metazoa > Chordata > Actinopteri > Osmeriformes > Plecoglossidae > Plecoglossus > Plecoglossus altivelis. The sequence continues at coordinate 7,434,202 of BROE01000026.1, forward strand.
GGTCACTTTTGCACAATGGCTGCCAAACAAGAAAGCACTATACACCAAAGGCTGTGATGTGAGCGTGGAGAGGGGGGGGGCTCTGTGGCATCATGCATTATGCAAACATGCCTCCGACCCCTTCAAAACAGCAGTGGGAGAGACTCCAACACCCTCACTGCGTTTAACAAACAAACAGGCGAAAGTCGATGTTAAAAGGGCAGGAGGCAGTGGAGTCAACGTCGAGCTTTTATAGGTGGGAGCTCGCGAAATCGTAAGACCCGTTACTGGCATCATGAACCAGTCTTCCGCCACCGCACCAACGCCAGAGAACAACCTTCTCACACCCACACCAACGCTGCCACCGCCCGACCAACGCACCGACCCGCGGACCGGTGCTCGCACGCGGAGCCGCACCAACGGGGTGCCACGGCGCCGACCAGCGCCTCCACCCCCGGCCACCAACGCCAGCCCCCCCGTGCCGCCCGCCGCGCCCTCCACCATCCGCTGCATGTCGGAGAATACATCACACCCCCGGGGACGTTTTCTTTTATTTTTATTTTTTATGCTGAGGCTTCACCCACCGCCCTGTATGGCTGGTGTCTACCACTAGTGGGAGCTAAACAACACCAAACGAAGGATATCAACGCCACCAGTTTCCTACACCTATGCGCAGCATCACAACACACACGGGTGGCACATGAGGAAAAGGCAAACAGCAATGGCAGCAATCCTATTCAATAGCCTTGACTAGAGGCGGTCTGAAATTGATGCATTAGGAGGAATTCGGATGCTAAGGTATCACTTGATGTAAAAACAAGGTCAAAATCAGAAATGAATGATGCCACCACCCGAGATAATTCGGATTATCAAAGTAGAAAAACCCATTCCCCCCTTCCCGCATCTTCCTGGCCATTCTAACTCTCCCCCCCCATCGCATGCATGCGAGAATCTCACACCGCAGCTGTAGTTTAATAGGCCTGTCTATAACGCTAGCTGAAAGAAAAGATAACACCCAACCTCACACCATCACTCCTCCACCTCACCCACCCACCCACCTAAGCCAACCTAATAAATATGCACGGCCATGCACGCTTGTCTGAACTGACGAATTGGATGGCACGCGGCAAAAAAAACCCCTGAGCTTTTAAAGCCGGTGTAATCACAGCAAAAAAGCATTGTAGACTGAGATGGGGGGTCTGTGTTCGGATCCACTTATCTGCGAATTACACCCAGCGTTCTATTACATCCTCACGCATGCACACCCACACACACGCACGCCCACACACGCACACCCACGCACACACACCGGGTCAGACAGGGCAAGACAGCAGAGTGATGCCCGGAAACATAGACTGAAATCAATTTTGGAGTGAATGCCAATGTGACTCATCTGTTCTCATAAAACTACCAAGTCTACATCTCCCTGTGAGGTCAAATATCGGTAATTAACCTCCATCTTGCTTTCTCTTTCCCTCTCGCTCTCCATCTCTCTTTTCCTATCGTTATATCTCTTTCTCTCTGTCTCTGGAATTCTTAAACCTTCTGCTCCCTTTCAACAAACCCACCTCGACGTACACACCAGGGGCCCCTGACATACACACACGCCTACACACACACACACACACACACACACACACCCACAGTCCTAGTCACTGGCACTGTTTGCAAGAGGAAAAGGGAAAAAAAACGATTTTTGAAACCCTTCCATGCATGTGGTCACATGGCTGACTTCACTTGATAGATTGTCATCAGAATAGTGTAATGGGACTTTTTTTTTTTTCTTCATCAAAGCATCTGGCACGGTCACAGCTGCTGCTGTGGATGATTGACAGCCCTTAGGAGGGAACTGCAGAATAGCTTAAGCCATGGACAAGGTGTTACAGCAGCAGGTTTTCTGACAACAAGACTGCTGATGCGCTGTGGCGGTGTCGCGCCTCCTTCTCTCATTGATGCAAAAAGTGAGATTTGTTTTTAACGGCGCTGGCTTTCTAGGTTAGCATTTCGGGCTCCCCTGGACGTCTCTTCATCATTCGTCCCAGATGAAGCCTGTCAGGCGCAGATGCATACAAGTCAAATAACAGGCGTCGAAATGCAGCCCAAAGTGTGTACCGCGGGAATGAACAGCGGAGACACTTGTTTTGTTTCGCAGCTCCTTGCCTGCGTGAGTCACGGCGCCACTGAATATTATTAGATCTGTACCATCTCGGATTGTCTGACTCAATGTCCATGCGTGTTGCCTGCCTGTTCCACTGTTTGCTCGTGTCTGTCTGTGTGTGGGTGGGTGGTATGTCTGTGCGTGTGTGTCCTCGCTCCCACAGGTGCTCAGGGGAACGTGAAGGTATGCAGCTCCCCAGGTGTTCCCAGTGGAGGAGAGAACTGACGTTTGACTGTGGCTGCTGATCGCCTCCCCCTCCTCCTCCTCCTCCTCCCTCGCTCCCCCCTCCTCCCTCCTCCCTCCTCACTCCCCCCTCCTCTGATGGCTTCATGGGGGCTCCCCAGCCTCAGCCTGCCCTGCTGGGCCTGGATGTGGTTCCTGGCCGCGACCGTGGTGGACAGCCTTCCCAACGACCAGGCGGGCGGGCCCCTGGACTGGCTCCTGTCGGACAAGGGCCCCTTCCACCACTCCCAGGAGTACACCGACTTCGTGGAGAGGAACCGCCAAGGCTTCTCCACCCGATACAAGATCTACAGGTGAGTCTGTCTCAAAATGGAAGGTGGCGAGATGGTCGGAATATCTGTAGGCGGACGGAGAAAACACTGAGTTGACAACGATCGAGGCGGGGCTCAGAGACAATCCGTTCCGTTGTGGTTTTTTCTGGATGGCCCTGAGGTTGTTTCTGGCAGGTTCTTTGTAGTTCAATTCCCCCGAGTGAGCCGTACAACCGTGGCTCTGCAAGATTAGAGCAATCGGCTTTGATACTTGGTTTTTTGGATTCATTTGATCATTTCTGGCGCTTTGAGGAAATGTTGCCGGCTAGTTCCGGAGAAGACCCTTCGGAGCTGCTCTCCAACGCGTGTCGCTGATTTGACGTGTGAGACCAAGGTTCATAAAACGACACAGATCCCGATGAAATGTAACAGAACAAAAGATGTAGGTCAGTCAATCAGAGGAGGTGCTGTAGTCACATAAAACAGTCTCGTGACTAGTTGTGATTTATAGCCGCAGTGAGCATGAACAGTGACATGCCTTGGGCGCTACCTTCTCCCCTGGCCGAGGTGCTAAAAAAAAGGACACTTCAAAAGTGCCTTTAAAAATCCACTCATTTGCTGCCAAAGCACCATGCACTAAAGCTACCTTGTTATTTCCATCCGGATACTATCTATTACACATCTTAGGCTTCCCTAAATCTCCCCCAAATACTCTGGTTTGTAGATTATGTTGATTGGTGCTGGAGAGGGGGGGAAAAAAAAGAAAAAGAAAGAAGATTCGTCATGATGTTAACACATTTACAGGTATTGGTTTGCGATGGGAAGAAGGGTATAAATTGCGTCGTAAATCAAACCCATCATGGCTTGGCAGAATATTGAGCAGGCGAGAGGAAATAGCAGCCGGTGATCTGACATGTATGGATTGGCGCTGGGGTGCTTTACGGCTTGGGCGGCTTGGCGTGCGCGTTGAACCTTTTTCATATTTTCTCCTCCGGCTCAAGCCTGGCCCATCCCAACTCGGCCACGCGGGTGGTAAGATTAATAGTCTTATCGCGAGGGCGAGTGATTAGTGAGCTCTTAATACTTATTACTCTGCATTATCACCAGCTCCCGTGAGAGGATACTGTCTGCTGCAAGGTTGAGTTTGAGACCTCGGAGGTTACAGCCAGCCGTGTTATTGTGAAACTTTCTCGTTTCTGTAAAGGCTGATCGTCTCCAAAGGCAGATGTGCGCTGTCTGTATCGAATCCCAGACCAGCATCGGAGGTTATTACACAGGACCGCATTCGTTGAGACGACAGCATCTGCTAATGTGTATAACCATTAAGGCATTGCTCTTGCATTTATATTCCGTAGTCCCATCGTGCCGGGGTGGTTGAGAGAGCATTATTTGACGTTTTTCGGTTCCGCTGCATAGCTTGTTTTTCGAGTCAGAACCGTGACGATGTCAGGTGTCACGAATAACGACCCTACCTGCGATGGCTTTCCTCGCCTGGTTGGCCAGCTCGTGGCTGTTAGAAGCCGCTATTCGTTTGACCTGGATCGAGATCGCCCGCGTCCAATTAGAGCTGGATGTATCTGTTCGGGATGCAGAGCTGGGCCTGTTTAGATCCGCGGGGGACCGAGCAGGTGTTCACGGGGAAACAGGGGTGAGGTCACACCCCCTCCCCCTCCCCCCCCCCCTCCCTCCCTCCCTCCGTCCCTCCCCTCAGTGGCCCTTTAGCACCGAGTTGTAGAACATCGTTACTGATGTTTTCAGCCTGTTCTCCTCTCTTAATCTCCCCTCGGAGATTTCCATACGTCAATGACGGTTCCTGGCCGTTCGCATATCAATGGTGGGTTGCTAGGTCCTAACTGGCTCTCTCGGAAGTGGGTTTCAGTCTGATGTTGTGCTTTTTAGCTAAGCTTTCACCTATGATGCTGTGGACATTTGTGGGTTTAAACAGATGAGATGGTAATTGCTCTGCTGAATGTGTCCCAGTTAATATGAAAAATGTCAATATGTCTATTGCTAATTCACTGTGGTAGCAGCAGAGCTCAAAACTCTTCTCAAGCTTGGATTCTTTGCTTCAAATTACTTTACGTTCCTGACAATCTATTCCCTGGCCAATAACTTATAATTTCTGGGGGGAAAAAACAGACCCGAGCAGATTAAAAGTGACAGTATTATTTTCCAAACCTGCATCTCTTCTTGGGCAGTTTGAACCGCTGCTAAATTCTAATAATCCTCAATGACAGAGAGAAGATGAATTACGAGTGGTGCTTCGAGTCACAGTAGTGTGTTACTACAACAACTTCTGGATAATGAAATCCCACCATCTCATCCTTCGTTCAAATGTCCACCAGTGTTGCTGATTGAATTTGAAAGTTTTTTAATGAGTCCTAGGAAATAGGCAGAGGTTTTTTTTTCTTCTTCTTCTGTGGTTCATCACAGCAGAGAGTGCTTTGGCAAGGGAACTGGAGGACTTCTCCAGCAAACACTAAGAGGGGGGGGGAGGGGGGGAGCACTGTTCGGCCACCTGTCGATAGAAGCCGTTGCCATGGGAGCGCTGCCATGCAGTAGGGTGCCGACACGTGGGAACATATGTATCACGTGTGTATGCTGTCTTTCAGCCGCACTGCTTGTGGCTTGCTTCTACATGGATGTGATGCTTGTCAAGGTTCCATCTGGAAACAACACATTTCGCTGGATCTGTTTGTTGGAAGAAGCCATATGCAAACACCTAAAGAATGCTTTTGATATTTCAAATATCTCTGCCTCTCATATGCTTACGAGATGCTTTTTTGTGATCAAACGCGTCATGTAGATATTGGTTTATGAAAGATGTAGCTGACAATTCCCTGATAGCTGACAGAAGGAACGTCATGTTCCTGTGAATAGTTCAGTTTGAAATCTTGTCGAAGATGTAAGATGCATCCCACTTGGTTTGTTCTCTGTTCAGCCTCAGCTCTGTGAGATAACCTGACGATGTCAGTGTGAAAACCAAGTAGCCATGTCACCTTTCAGATCGTTTTTCGCAAAGTTTGCCACCTTTGGTACATAATACGATTGGGTAGATATCAATAATGACTACTCCAGTCAAGTCTTTGGACCCCCTCCTCCTCCTCCCCCCCCCTCTAGTTTCAGTATGATGGTGAAGTCCATTTCATTTCCTTCGTTCCCAGTAGGATGAACCATTTGGCCTATGGGGGGGGGGTGGTTTAAGATAAGACAAGACGAGCTTATCATAGTCAACGATGACTGGAGAACCCAATGACAGAGGGGATTTCAGGATTCACTTTCTCCACCCGTTCCTTACTCTCAACGTGCTGTGTCTTTCAACTAGTGAGCCCTCATGCCGCAGGAAAGCAAAGTAGAGGGCCGTCGAAGCCCAACCACGGAGGGCCGTTATTTGCACGGCGCCTAATGAGCTGAAGACGCATGGCTTCACTTCACATATTTGTCCAAAGAATTAGTCCCGATCCGCATTGTAAAAGCACAACGTCGAACGGAGGCGAGCGGTTTGTCGACGCTGCAAAACCGGGAGCGGGCGCGGACCGCGTCCGCACAGCACGGTGACTCTCGCCAGCCCCGCACCACGGGGAGACGCCAATGGCTGCGGCGTGGACCCGGGCTTTATTTATTTACCCAGCGTCTGTCAGAATGGAACGACTCTGTTCTGATGAGAACCCCTGACAAGGAGTGCGTTTCAAGCGTCTTCCTAATACTCCGAAGCGGCGTCAGAGGCGAAGTGGATTTAGGGGCTCACCTCGGATGAATCAATCAAACATGTCGGGACGGGAGGGGGGGGGGGGGGGAGGGAAGGGGGGTGAGCGGTAGCGTTCCGTCATTACTCCTGGTTTAATGTGATATATACCCTTTCAAAAGACCCCTCTCTCTCCATCCATCATGAACAGCCAAGGTTGCCCGGCCTTCTCTGATTCGAACAGTCAAGCTTTTACCTTCCGGTGCGATGCGTCATTTAGAAAGGGGGGACTGAACAGTAGGTGTGCATAATATTTCCGTCATGATCAACATTATACAATTCCATGAATGCCAGTTCGCAAAGGCTTTTATCGAAAGTGCTTAATAGCGCAGTAAGTGCAATTGCTGCTCTGCGTTGTCGTGTGATGTGAGCTTGTGAATAATATATGTGCGTAGAATGTATGAGTGCCTATGTGCATTTGCTTCAGTCAAGACATAGGCTGCAGTCAACAAGTCTGAGAGTAAAATGAAAGACACGCACAAAACTACAAGGAAAGCTGGCAGTAGAACTTGTACTTGTTACATATTACAAGGCTTTGCAAATTGCCAATTTATGGCTGTGTAGCACGGTAGCCTGAAGCTAACAGTGGCAGGAAAAAGTACGCTCCGTTTGACCCGATTCACTGAAATATCATCTCAATCTGTCAGATGCAATTACAGAGAACAAGCTCTTTGGTACTGTAATTATTAAAGAACAAACAAATTAGCACGAGCAGTGATGGTTTCACACTTAAGGTTTTGCCACAACTGGCTTCACATACAAGCAAATGGAAACCAAACAAAGTCAGATTCGCCAAGGATTGTCGAAATTATCGAAATGTTTTGTTTAACTGGTTCGGAGTGCATAACTTTGGCGCGGCAGTTAGCATTTTCTGAGCGCGTTTCGCGTCCTTAATTCCTTTGCTAATAGGCCATGTCAGGGATCGGGCCGTTTGTTGCGCTCTTTTCGTTCGGTGGGCTATTTTTGACAGGATGTGAAGAGTCATGATGTGACTATTAAGGAGTGCACCTGACAGCTGTAGGCTCTGAGGACCGTCTCCTCCTCAGCCACATTCCTCCTCCCAACACTACCTGCTTAGGATCTCAGCCTGATGTACTCGCACTTTTTCTGTTCCCTTTCTTTAACTTTTCTTCCATACCTCTCTCTCCTATACCTCTCGTTCTCCCATGCCTCTCATTCCGTCCCTCTCGCTCTCTTCTTTTCTCTGTCTCTCCGGTTCGTCCCACTCTTTTTCTCTCGCTCTCTCTCTTTCCTCAGTTGTCCCTCTCTTTCTCTCCCTCTCTCTCTTTCCCTCCCCCCTCCATCTCTCCGCTCTTTTTCTCTCTCGTTTGCCATTTCTTCCGCTCTCCCTCGCTTTCTCTCTGTCAGAACTTGAAGCTAATGATGTGGATATGCGACGTGGTAGCTGACTGTAGACTGCTCCCCGAAGACTCACCCCAGCTCGTCCCCGCCAGACGCACTTTCATATAAAAACCGCATCTTTAACGAAGATCTTGTTTACCAGACACCAACCTTCGATGGCAGTTTCATGTCATTGTCCCCCCCCCCCTCTCTCTCTGGGGTTTGCATGTGTTCCAGGGAGTTTGGGAGGTGGAAAGTGAACAACTTGGCTGTGGAGAGGAGAGACTTCCTGGAGTCGCCGTTGCCTCTGACCCCAGAGTTCGTCCGCAACATCCGTCTCCTCGGCCGTCGACCCACCACCCAGATGATCACCGACAACCTGATCAGGAAGTACGGGACCCACTTCCTGTTGTCGGCCACTCTCGGAGGTAAGCCAAGCTTCTCTTTGTAACCCTGTGAACGTTATGGAGGAGTTAAACGGTTTAACGCCGGAACACGTCTGGGCGGTGAGACCTTCAGACAAGCCGGGTTTCACCGGCAGAGCGCTGATTCAGAACGCCGCAGCACAAATATTTGATAGGAACAAAGAATTTAAAAAGCGATTTGAGTAAATCTGAAGTGCCACAGACCCACCCTGGGTTCATATGCGTTTGAGACACAAAATTGAGAGGGCTGAGAGGGTGATGAGAAAGGGGGAGGAGAGAGAAACAGAGAAACAAAGAGACAGACAGACAGAAAGAGAGAGAGAGGGGGTAGGGAGAGAGTGAGGGAGAGTGTGAGAGGGAAAGAGAAAGATTGAGGGAGATGGTGAGAGAGGAAGGTGGGGAGGGGAGTGAAGGAAGCAGAAGAGAGGGCTGGAGTGGAGGGAAGGAAGGATGGAGGAAGATGGGTGAGGGAGGTGGTGAGAGAAGGGGGTGAGGTGAAGTAGGGGAGGGGGTGATAGAAGGGGGTGAGGGGGGGGGATGCAGGAGGAGGCATTGGTGCTCTTACGGGAGAGATCCATTTCATTCCAAATCCCCCGTGCCATTCTAGCCGCGGCACAGAATGCGCTTTCCTTTAGATAAGCCACCACTTCGATTTACACCAGGCCCCTTGTTGCCTGGACCCCGGAAAGGTCTGGTTAAGATTGAGTCTGTGTGATGCCGGTGGCAAAATAAAAAGGAAGACATGAGAAAAAAGAAAAGAAAGAAAAAATTTCTTATACCAAGACGATGCAACTCCATGTTCTGGCACACAACCAATTCAGGGTGGTATGAAAAGATGAAAATGAGGATCTGGGTCTTTGGAAGTGAGCCAGACGTGGGTTGTGTGGGTTGCAAACGGACTGGACTGCCTGTCCGCACTCACAAAACATATGGACGCATAAAATAGGAGGGGAGAAGGGGGGGAGGGGAGGGGTGATGGGGAAGAAGAGGAAACTCATGGGGGGGGAAGGGGGAGGGGGTAGGGGGCGGGAGGGTAAAAAAAGGAAGGAAGAGTCGAGTTCTCCTCTGTAAGAGAATGCCAGGCTTTCCTTTTTCTCGAAGCCGCTAGTGTGATAAAACAAACGTTTCCAAGCACCGATATAAATCTCCGCGTAAGATTATTGATTTCGCTAATGAAGCGCTATATATTTATCGACGCGTCTCTGTTACTTTGTGAAACGAACAATGTGAGCAATGTCCAAACGGTGCCAGCGATGTGAAAAACGGCCACCCTTTTGTGTTTGCAGGAGAAGAGGCCTTGACGATATTCGTGGACAAGCGTAAATTGAGCAAAAAGGCGGACGTGAGTGATTTCTCCGGCTCTGGGAACTCTTCTTCAGTGAGTCTGGAGTCCCTCCACCAGCTGGCTGCCTCCTACTTCATAGACAGGGAGAGCACCCTGCGCAAGCTGCACCACATCCAGATCGCCTCCACCGCCATCAAGGTAAACCGCACGCCCCTCATCTACTGTCGGTTACAAGAGGAAAGCGTGTCGGATGTACGCGCACACACTAGCGCGCATGCGCGCTGCCATCCCTGTCGGGAAGACAGGGAGGGGAGTCGGACGGGCGAGCGAGCACACAGACCAACGTCGAAAGCGAAAAACACTGAACCACTGCACGCGGTCACTTGGTGGGAGGGTAGCACCGCGGGGTAGGAGGGAGAAGCAGGGTGGCACCACAGGGTAGGAGGGAGAAAGTCTACACACGAGTTTGACTTCCAGCATGGCTAACGATACGAAGGGCACAGTTCCAGGGAACAGCATGTGTCAGCCTCACAGAGCGCATCGCCAATCGGAAATACTCTGAATATCTCCCGCCCCCCCTCACTGCCACCATCCCCCCCTCTTCCCCGCCCCCTCCTGCGACAAGGCTCAAAGGTCGGGGCGGTTTGAGCGCCGTGGCGGCGGTCAGACTTCCTTTGTTGGTTCCCCTGCCTGTGAGGTGCGCCCCCTCCCCATGCGGCGGCGGGGAGCCTGCCTTTTAGGCGTGCGATGTGACTGACAGGAGAAAGCGGCGCGTCGGGGAGGTTAAGAACCCTCGCCGGAGGGGAGCGAATCACAGCCCCCCGTCATACTCCACCGCTCACGCGTCCTTTCCTCAGGGCGTGGACCCCCGCGCGGCTGGGACAGGCACCGCTAAGCGCTTTGCTGTACGGACAGAGAAACAGAGCAGGTTCTGGAAAATCGAGGGGGGATGGAGGTGGGAGGGGAGGTGGGGGGAGTGGAGGAGTGAGGAGAACTTTAAGTCCCCCGCTGTTGCTGTATGGAAGGAAAATTTCAGAGCTCATTTCAGAGGAAAAGCCTGTTAGAGGTCTGTGGTGTCGGGTAGCGGTTGTGGAAATCTGGTCCCCCTTTAAGGAGTCACGGTGTGGTGTGTGTCCTCTGTTCAACACGGGCTGTTGGTATAATGAGTAATGACTCAAGCTGTTTTAGAGCGGCAGGGATCATTTTTGTTATGATTTGACAATTTTCCGGAATAAATTGATGCCGATATCCCCACCTGACCCGAGCAACTGTTGCCAGTGCGTCTCGGAGCCCGATGAAGAACGAGACGACTTGAAAGCAGCGGGATTGTCGCAACAATGGCGCTGGGTGCTCGGTGTTTATGCCCCTGAGAACAGACTTTGAAGATGTGGCCGTGTCCTCATTACAAGACCTCCGTGCCACGTCGACGCCCTGCGCCTCTCGTCTCCGGCTGGGCATGTTTGCGGCTCCTCTCGTTAAAGTCAAGCTTCGCGGCCGCCGTCGACAACCTCGTCCTTTCCTCATCTCCTTCCTTTCACCGCCGCTAATCTGCCGTCGGACAGGAACAGGTTGTTCTTGTCAACACCACGGATGTTGATTTCGCTCCCTCGAGCCTCGAAGGCCACAGAGGGGGAGGAAAAAAAAGAAAAGAGGCAACGTCCTTTCCAGAAGCTTCTCCATCACCAAACTTTGCAAAGATTCCGTGTGACCATCTGGGGGATTTGGAAATTATCGCTCAAAGTGCGGAATAAACCTAATTGTGGCTGAATTTAATTGTTCCCAGTGTAGGACGTTACCGATAAGTTAGTGGAACAGATTTTTAATTGGGTATCTTGCGCGAACAGTGGCAGCTGCTTTCAGGGAGGAAAATTTAGTTGGTGTTAAAACAACGATTGCACGTTGCCACACGACCATCATCATTGCATCAAGAGCTATTTTATGCTTTGCCATATTTGCTAAATTCGCCGCATGCGTATTGACTCAATACGATCAGCCGTACACGTGACATCAAATCACTTCAAGCGGATCCGATACAAAAACATATGGGTCTATAATTATCTTCTGCATTTGCTCCTTTTGGTGGACACACATTTCTCAGGTCACAGTAGGAGTGTATGAATAACCTTAGTTGAAAATGATTAATAGCAGAAGATTGATATCAATAGAATGTCTTCAGCACATCTCCAGAAACAATACCAGAAGAGCTTGCATTTCTGTTTGTGCCTGTGCGCCAACCAAACTAATCTTATATTTAAACATAGTGTTGTTGACCAAAGGTCATCGCTGGCATGATTTGGTTTTTTTGCACACTACATATGATTAGCGTGTCCCCTCGCACACACCTGCCTACAGACACACATCCTTGCGCACACTTGCTCCCCCACCCATTATTGTCACAGCCCCCCTCTCCCCTCCAATGACCCGCACTCTACCCTCCAGAACCGCTTACCCCAGTCAACAGCCCCCCCCCTCCAGACCCTCTCCTCCCTCCCCAGTCACACGCCCCAACCCCCACAGAATCTACCCCTCCGACCCTATACCCCAGTCGACAGCGCGCACGCGCACCTCCACGACAGTATGCGCGCGGCTCTCCGCCTCCAAGACTCGCTCCCCCCCATCACCAGCCCCCCCCTCCGGACCCTCTCCCTCCAGACCCTCCCCCCCAGTCACAGCCCCACCCCCTACAGACCTACCCCCTCCAGACCTTACCCCTAGTCACAGCCCCACCCCCTCCGGCACCCTTCCCTCCCAGACCCCCCCCCCCCCGCAGAGTCACAGGCCCCCCCCCATCTCCCCTTCCTGATCGGGGTTGGGCGTTTACTCTGCCTCCTCTAGGCTCTCCTTGATTGTGCTGCTGATGGACTTGACGACCATTGATTCGCCTCATCCATCAGTCACCACCCACCAACTGCTCTGTGACAGGCCAGTCACGGCTGCTTCTCTGGGCTAACGATGGCGGCCCACTCTCACAAAGGAAGAAATATGGGAATCGGTTGGCGTCTCTCTCTCTTCGTGTGTGTCGCTGACGGCGCTGGCGACACTGGATTGGATCGTAATCAGTCCCTCTCCTTGCCAACGAGGAGAGGTTCCGTCAGACGCTCCTGTAGCTAAGGTCAGTTTGGATCCCTCCGTCCGAAGACAGGCGATAAATATCACGGCGGAGAGGGAGATGTTGGCCAAAGTTTGCAGCGCCGTGGGCTGTCCCATTCGGTCGGTAAGCGTGGGCGGTGAAGAACCAGTTCTTCGTATTGCCCGAGATAATACGATAATAAAGTGTTGTTCCTGGCAAGAGCTATCTGCGTGTAGACGCGGCGCTTGCGAGAGCGCAGGACGCTTAGTTGTGCTCCGGGCCGCGAGTCTGAGGAGCGCTTTCCTACTCTGGTGACGATCACAAGGCCTGTTCATGTATCGGGGGCCTCAGTGGTGAGTCATGGAGAGTAGGAAGCTAGCTGAGGATTAATACCACTCACCAGGGAAAAACGTTTGTGTGTCCCCCCCCTCCCCTCCCCATTCATCCCAAATCGCAGCCTTCACAGGACAACTGTTTTTCTCACTCTTGTTGAGATCTTCAGGGGCGCTTTGGGGAATCGTCTGCCACAATGGCATCGCCTCAGGCAGCGAGAGGGGGTGTTGGGGAAAATAAATCGACTGAATTTCAAAGAGATCCACGCTCACAACCATTTAGAGGAATGCCAAAGCATGCAAACTGTTGGAACCTCAATGTATGCTGCTGGGCTATGCATGCAATGCATTTATATAACACTCTCACCGGCTACGATGATGTTTAAAAGGAATCCGTAAAAAATGGTCTTGTTTATTGTTGCCCAGGTAACAGAGACTCGGACAGGCCCTCTTGGCTGCAGTAACTATGACAACCTTGATTCTGTGAGTTCTGTATTGGTTCAGAGTCCAGAGAACAAGGTTCATCTTCAAGGTTTGTGTCCTTTTTTTATCTTCCTGCCTCAACACAATTTGCCAATCAGGTTCACAGAAGACTCACGTAGCCCGGTCCGACGGCGTCCGTTTAACGCTGAGGTTCGTTCTCGCAGGCTTGCAGGTGATTCTTCCCGACTACCTGAGGAACAGCTTTGTCCGAGCGGCGCTCAGCTACATCGCCTGCAACGGCGAGGGCGCCTTCGTCTGCAAAGACAACGACTGCTGGTGCAAGTGCGACCGGAAGTTCCCAGAGTGCAACTGCCCGTACACAGACATCCAGGCCATGGAGGAGAGCCTCCGAAGGGTGACTGAGACCTGGGGGACGCTCTACCGAGAGTTCGAGGATTCAGGTGAGCGTGCGAGAACGGGTGGAAGAACTGTCGGTGACAAGCTCTCGGTACGAAAGCTCTCGGTACGCCATTTCTAACGGTTGTTAGAAATGGCGCTTTATTTCAAAAAAGGCCTGTGGCGTCTATGCGGTGGCCTGTCTTGAGCTTCGAGGAGAAAGGGATGACGAATGGGTTTGGTGAAAGATGAGGGGAAGGGTGTCATCCCGCGCGCGACACGGTCGCAAGACGCCAGGATGAACGGCCCCAGACGGGGCACTTTACGCAGGCTGAACCGTCTCAAGCACAATGACTGGCTGTGAATTGTGAAACTTGGCTCGCAATCTGTACTTCACAAATCAACTGTGTGGCAGGGTTTGGATGGGGGGAAGAAGAGGAGGGGGGAATCTGGGAGTTTACAATATGTGTGAAGGAGATTAATCAGCTGTAAACCTCATTTATTGCCAGTCCAGCATTTTGCTATCACCGGGTAGGACCTTATGAATGAGAGCACTTAGCGCAATGTTTGTGTATCGCCACGGTGGTGGGTCATCTCACCAGGGTTATTAATGCAGGGGTGAAACCCAAATGGATGACTTTTTTCCTCTTAAATTTGGCCAAAACATCTCTAAGTGCAATTACTTTCAAAAGTTTCAGTTTTAAGAGCAGAGGGAGACAGGCTGCCTGCCAGCGCTGGTGAGTTTCACCGGTGTCGTAAACGCGTCCTTCACTGAGCGATGTCAAAGACGCTCAACATCCTGCTTCGCTCAGCAGCAAGACATGCCAGGGGAAGGAGCGTATCCATGGAGACCGCCATGTCAAAGCAGTCCCCTTCTCCCAGCTGTCCTTTTGGCCTCAGTTGTGTAGCGGCGACTGATTATTATTTTAGGATTAGGATTAGACTGCTAATGTTTTTAATGGTTCTGAAAGCATCCTTGTCTGTCTGTGGCAGATCAGACTGTCTGACAGGCGTCCGCGCGTCCCATCGACATTCGGGCTGTCTCCCACAAGCCCTGCGTGCGAATCACTTTGTTGCAACGACCCCTTAACCATGTTTTTTTTTTTTGTTCAACAGACGAGTTTAAAACCTTTCTGACGAGGCTTCCCCAGAACTTTTTCCTGAACTCGACGACGATCCAGCACTTGTGGTCCCTGGACGGCGTGTTCCAGTGGCGCTACGAGCAGCTGGAGAACAACATGCGTCTCCTCTTCAGGCGAGCCCAGCGGGTCGTCTTCAAGCTCTTCAGCCTCAGCAAGCGGTGCCAGAGACAGCCCAGCGTCCGCCTCCCCATTGGACGGTGAGCGGCCCCGCCTACACCTCCCACAGACCCGCCCACACTTGTCAACACGAGTCGAGCGACCCTTTAACCAGCGATCCAGCGAGCGGATAATCCCGCCTCCTCTTTGAGGGAGAGCGAGGGAGGCTGCGTCTTTGCTCTTTGTTTGTCTACGTTTGTTGGCTGCGGCGCCCAACGTAAATCTGGCGTCATATTCTTGACGCTTTCTTTTCTTTTTTTTTCTTTTTTTTTTGAAAGAGATAAATCTCCGTAGGCTCCCGAGCCAGAGAGCGGAATGTTTGTCAGTTTGCCTGGGAGTGTTGCGGAGCACTTGAAAGGCTCCTCTTTGCCCCTCTCGCTGCACTTCAGACAGATGAGCGATACGTGATTGATTTCACATCCTGGGGCCCAGCTCCACTGTGCTGACAATTATGAAGGGATCATCCACTGGGAGAAAGCAACTCGGTTTTCATAAGTCGAATAATGATGAGATTTCGAGAGTTGGTTCAAAAGCACGCTTGGCGCTCAAACTTTTCCCCATTAGAACTAATGATGCAGCCTGGGTCTCTGGTCGGCCCTGCTGAGCAAATGGCGTAAACTGCCGCCCTTCATTTATCTCTCGTTTAATGGCCGTTTAGGTATTTTAAAGACGGTTTTTAAAGAGCTGAAATGCTTCATTTAAGTAGTCAGTCCATTTCTACGCGATAACACTACCGTCCATTATTTGTAACAAAATGCTAGATAACAGCAATGTTTTGCGCGGAACGAACGAGTGAATCGACACACGAATGTGAGTGATGTATGTTAAACGCATGTCAAATTAGGCAAACGCAACCATTTTGTGCTTGTGCACGCGCGCGCGCGTGTGTGCGCATCTCTCCCAGGCCCCAGTCCTACTGGCTGAACCATTTCCAGTCTCTGCTCTACTGTTCGGAGAACAACCAGCTGGGCTCCTTCTCCGAGGAGCTCCGCAGGTGCTCCTGCAGCTACGAGCACAGCCCATGCCAGGCCCCTCCGCCCTGCTCCACCGGGGAGGGCCCCGCCTGCGCCACCTGCGCCCCGGACAACCACACCCGCTGTGGGAGCTGCAACCCAGGCTACGCCCTGGTGCAAGGGCTCTGCAGGCCCACGGTGGCCGACTCCACGGAGAACTACCTGGGCTTCGAGACGGACCTTCAAGACCTGGAGCTGCGCTACCTGCTCCAGAGAGCCGATCGCCGGCTGGAGGTAAACGGCGAGGACGTTCTTTTTCCCGTTGCGAGCGAGTTCTGTAGTCGCGCCGAATGATTAGCAACCGCCGGTTGGAGAGGACAAGGCGACGGCTTCACCTCCGTGTGTGTCCCCCCCCCCCCCCCTCCTCCCTCCCTCTGCATGGCACGCCATCTCATCAGCAAGACATGGCCTCACAGCTGTCGACCGTCGTGGGGAAGCGATGCTGCTGACGCTGTAAAAGAGAGGAGCGAAGAAAGAGATAAGTCGCATGTGCAGTGAACACTGGAAGTCTAGTCTACGAGAACTAGAAAAGTAGTGCCAATAGGTCAGGTGTGTCTTCTACACGAGGAACCACCATGAGAAAGGTCTCTCGAGCTGTCCTCTGTTGTACTGATCAAGCACCATTCGGCGCAGTCTCACTAGATGGGGAAGAGAGCGGGACAGGCGCCACGCTGAGGAAACAAGGCGTACAGCCGGTTACCTAGCAAGCACTCACTATCTCGGACCGCTCCGTCGTGAACGTGATACTTCATAACGTTACGCCACACTGTTGACGACTCATCGGATCATACTGCGATGGGATAAATCCATTACATTTGACGCTGATCCGACTTACACCAATATGTACCTCTAAATGAGCAGAGAATCAAGATCGCAAGAGAGCGAGGTCCGACAGGAAACGAGAGCGCGACTACACAGCACGCATCGTGAGATAGAGCGAGAACGAATCGCGGACGAAGCCTGCTTGATCATACAGCTATTCCAGTGTTGAGTCGTCAAACTGTTGCATAGCGAGTGTGCGTGAGTCCTCAGATAGCAGGTGCCATCCGTGACCTGATCCTGCAGCTGGACTACCCGTACACCCAGGGCTCCCAGGACTCGGCCCTGCTGCAGCTGCTGGAGATCAGGGACCGAGTCAACCGTCTGTCCCCTCCGGGGCCCCAGAAACTGGACCTGTTCTCCTGCCTCCTGCGACACAGGCTCAAATTAACTGCCAGCGAGGTGGTCCGTATCCACGCCTCCCTCCAGGCCTTTGGGGCGCGTTTGCCCAACTCTTTGGATTACGAGACCACCAAACTGTGTAGCTAACAGCTGTCTGAGGAACTCTGGGAGGTGCGGAGGGGGTGGGGTGAGGGGGGTGGAGTGGGGTGAGGGGGGTGGTATCAGAAGAACCGGAGGCGCAGCGACACCTGGATTGCATCCTGAAAGTGTGGATTTCGATTTTGACAACAACTGACTGGATTAGCATACAGTGCCACCAAATAGTGCAGTTAGCTGTGTGGGGGGAGAACAGGGAACAGATGGAGAACGTTCCGGGGGTTTCATTTTCTTTTTTTTTTGCTTCTTGTCGAGTGGCAAGGACTCAACAGCCACAGGAGAAACTTTGTTGGCTGGAAGGCAAACAACTGACAACCATTAACAACACATCAAAAATTTCCAACATGTAATTTTCTTGGTATTAACTTGTCCATCTTGTTCAAAAGCAGACCTTCTCATCGACAACAAATGAAGAGAAGATAGATGGTAAAATATGGTTGTTTGTAATTTTTATATGTTATTTTGCTTCAGTGACAGTGCTATTTCCATGATGACCAGAATACAGTGGTGTCAGTCAGTTTTGTAGATAAATTGTTATTAAAATATCATGCAATAACACACGAAATCGGACGACATTTGTTAACCTCTCCCACTGCTCAGTTTCAGCTCTCGGAGTCTTAGTACTAATTAGGCATTGAACTCACGTAACACTACGCTAAATTCAATTAATCATTGCATAATCAGGTTGGAATGAGCACGAACCTTCATTAGGTTTGTGGATTCATGCTCCTGATGGTTTGTACCTTGCTGTATATGTGATACTTTAGTTTACATTGTCATGGAAACACTGGCGAACGGTGTCAAAATCGACACAGAAGAACAACTACTTGCCTGGCCGCGTTCCCACGCCAGAGCTCTACCTCAGATGTACCTGAAGCTGTCTACCTCGAAACCTTGATGCCCCAAATGGAAGCTGTCTGCTCCGCCATCTGTTTTCCCGCTAAAACGCCGCCGAGTGTCTTTGACCCTGACAGACAGGGTAAACTTCCCCCATTACTGCCCACGTCGAGGGTGACACCAGATCAGCGTCCCTGCCCTCGGACGCTCCTGGGCTCACGTCCCCCCGTCCCCCCCGTCCCCCCCCAGCCGTGCCGATGTCACATCTCGTTTACTAACATGGTCCCGGCCGGATCGCCTGGGAACCTGTCAGGGCGGAGAAGCCGCAGTTCAAGTGCTCGTGAAGGTCAGCGGTGGCCGCCTCCATTTGCCCGCTCCGCTTATCAAATCCAGCCCGTGCCACGAGTTCGGGTCCGCGGAGGGCGAGGTGGCCGATGCGAGGCTCGATGGGCAGCGAGGGCCTGGCGCTCCGTTGAAGGTCAGGATGTCCTTTTTCAATAGGTTGGTGTCACTCAGGAGCCGGCACGCAGCTCGGGCAGATGAGCGCCGGCGACCGCCGAGCCCCGCCGCTCTTTTGTGCGTCTCCCTCCTCTCTTCGTCGACGCGGCGAATACGCAATCTCCCTCCGACGGCATTCAGGAGAACGGCGAGAGCTGGAGAGCGGGCGGGCCGATGACTGTGAATGTCAGGGTGAATGTCAGAAAAGTCAACGTTAGAAAAAGCACCTGTTTGAGGTGCCTGCGGCCATTTCTGAGATACCTTAACTGCATGACCTCGTATGACGTCTGAAAGGGAACGAAACCCTTCCAGTACTCATAGAAACCAAAGGATATTAGGTCATTTGAAACAAAAGAAAGAGCAGAACCAGAATCATTCTTGGGAAACAATTAGGCTGAATAAAATGGACCCGAGGTACTTACCCGTAATTATGAAGTTTGACTCTCAGTTTATTTTGCAATTACAGGGGTTCACTTCCTGGATAGAAAGGTAGCCTTATCTCCAGAACTCATTACTGAATTATTGTTAATGAAATAGCTTTTTTCTCCCCGCAGACTTGATGTGGATGGAGAGAAGCCAGCCACGATCACAGACCATCTGACCTTTTGTTAGCTGCCAATCAGCAGCGGCGGTTTGACTTGCTGTTCTCCTGCTCTGATCAGGGAGAGGTGATTGTGTTGGGTTCACTTTTGACTCGTAATTCATGTTTCATCATTTCACCCAATGCAGCTAGTCTAAAATACAGTATGTTGTGGACTTACGGGATTTTTCAGTTAACCCTATTTTAGTGTGGCTGCAAAGACCGAAGGAGAGTTCCCCAAAATAAACCAAAGATAAAGAATCAGAACGGTGAGTTAGTGCAGAGGGCATTGGAACGGTGGTCTTGGGAGTGGGGAGGAGCTCTGCATGACTAAATAATCCTTCGGATTACTTAGCTATTACATGGAAGGGGATAAGGTGGGGAGGGGACGAGGAGGAAGGGAGGAGTTGCAGACGGAGAGATGAGGAAGGATGCAATGAGGAAGTAGTGATGAAGAAGGAAAGGAGATGAGGAGGGAGGACACGTGGGAAGGGACGAGACTCATCCATCTCAGGGACATGGCAGTAGACCGAAACAGAGAACACAAGAAGAAAAGGCGAAAGGCAACTGCCGTCCGCCGATGGATCGATACCACTGCTTTATTACCTGGGAGAACAGAAGGTTCTGCAGACCCAGATCAATATCTACGCGAGGAGGCGGCTTCAACGCTAAAACCCTCTGGCATTTTTGGCCCGTCGACACCCACCCTCTTCCCATCTGCATCAGCGCCAATTTATTACTGATTTGCTGCTTTCTCTCTGATGTGTTCTGTATAAGCGCAAATCAATCCTGACTTTTATTCCTCAAGATGAGGCGTTGAAAAATGCATTAGCTCAGGTGTCAGCTGAGCACTATTCATTAGCAAGTCGGGACTGTAATCACACAGTCCTGCTATTCGCAGTGGGGCAACTGCGTGATCCCACCTGGGAAAAGTACAAATGACAAAGACTGAGAGAGGGGGGAAAGTCATTACGATATATAGAGAGATATCATGTGAGTAAGATTAATTAATCATGAAGAGAAGCGGTTGGGCAGAGCTTTTCTTTCGGAGAAATATTCGGAATTTTCCGGGGGACGCGTTTTCCGCGGTGGAACGCGGCGCGGTAGGATTCAAAGGAAAGGTGCCCTTCTGTAATCAAAACAGCATGAGTGTCGAAGCAGCGTGGGGTCAGTTCTGGGAATGAAACTCTGCTGCTGACAGCTCTCCTGCTTTCATCACACTCTCCACCTTTTCCACCACACTGACTCGGAGCAAGTTCCGCGCCACGCCCCGTGCTTGACGGATGGGAGCTCGCTTTGTGGACGACGCTCGTTTCAAAGCGCTCTGGAGGGGACGGTACCATTTGTTTGTTTATTTGCAAATCTGTCGAGTCATTCTCTGCGCTTCCGGATCATTCGGTTTGCGGCCTCCTCCCTCAGAACACAGTGCCGATCGGATCAGATATGGAGACTGACAAACTGAAAAAGAAAGGGGGGGAAAGAGAGATTGACGGAAACAGAGAGAGAGAGGCAGGGAGGGAGGGAGGTGCCACAGAGAGGAAGAGACAGAGGGGAGACAGAGATAGAAAGAGGGGAGACGGAGATAGAAAGATGGGATGAGCAAGAAAGAGGCAAACAAACGATGCAAACCAGAGCAGGAGAGGGAGAATGGGTCTTCAGTTTGCCATGCCTTTGCATCTCCCGATCATAAAAATAAATTTACATACATTAAACGTCGCATTCACAAGGCATAACATATCTGCAAGGGGAGTCACTGTTTATTCTGCCGGCTTTTCATCTATGTTCTAGTCAATAATAAAACGTCTCGGTCCTTCATGAATCACCCACATTTCAGGCCTGCGAATACACCATCTTGTTGTCTCGTTCGCTTGTGCCCACCGTGTGAGAATGTTCCAGAAAAGAGAGAACTTCAGGACAAAAGCATCAACCCTGATAGGATCATTTGATCTGAGACCCTCATCCGACACTGCGAAGGGAGCGTTTGTAATCCAGGAATGGCCGGACCCAAGCGAAGCCGCAACCTAATCAGCCAAAGTCCGCAGAGACCGACCTCATGCGGCAACATCAATTACCGAAGAATTGCTTTAGGGATCTGCAGACAGGCATCCAACGCTTCCGTTATTAGAATATCCTTTCCCAGGGCATGGACTCATCGGAACACAGGAGAGCCAGATCGAGACAAAGTGATTTATGAACTATTTGGATTCATGGCACATATTACAAACTCCAGCGCTGCCATTGACGCCTGGCTGTCTGGCGAGGAGATCTTGGTGACAGCTTGATCCCTGAACCCACTGTCTGACATGTTACTGTGGCACAAAGATTGATTGGTTCTGTTTTAAAGGTGGATATGTTTATCTATCTAGGTTGATATATACGTATATATATATCAACTTAGATAGATAAATAGCTAGATGGATAACCTATCAACCTAGATAGATATCTAAACCATGTGTTTTGGCATTTTGATATAAGTTTTGAAAATGTGTCAGTTTGGCTGGTCAGATGTTCTTTGATTAGGCGATACAGAAGAAGGTTCTTGACTTGTTCTTGACTATTTTTGGTGAGACACGGTCTCTGTCAAGGCCATTCGCGAATGCCTCAAGTGTTTGTGAGTGATAGCTGGTGATCTCTGTTGTGCTGGTAAATGCCTTGATGGGAGAACTTCCTCTCGTAGCAGGGCTGGCATCTCCACAGCAATCAGAGAGCAATTTGTGTTCCATCAACATGAGTAATTACGCTTGAATTTACAACATAATCAACTGCCAATCAGTGGATGCATTGTGAAGTATTGTTGTTGTCAAGGAGGCCCGAGTTCACATCTTGTTATTGAGGAACGGATGATGGCAAGAGCACAACGTTTGGAAGGAGCGTGCGAGCGTGTGCCAAAAATCCACTGATTTGCATGTGCTAAATTAAACAATTTACTCACCTGCCCACTCATTCACTCACTCACTCGTTCACCCACTCATTCACTCACTTTGGAATCTTCCGGTCACGCTGACGTCAGCTGCGGAACTTGAACAAGGTCCAGACCTACAATTTATGCCGTAGGCATAATTTATCCATGTCTTAAACCAGAACAGGGCAGAATCTTCTTCTAGATTTAAAATTTCTCTTTTATTTCTGGTGTCGGGGATGTGAGTGATGCAGTCTCAACCTCTGTTGTATTTCACAGCGAGGGGTTCGTAAATGATTTAGCCGTGAAAGTATGGCGCTGCAGAGATACCGATGGGCGAACAATCCGCGACTTTAATTAAAAATGTGTCATCGTCGTAATCATTTTTATTCATAAACAAGAGTTACCAAAAGCCACTTTGGAGAGTAGGAGAAACCGTTTTTTATTGATTGAGAAGAGATTAGAAATTAATGACCCGTGTGGCCCAGATTGCTGAATCCATTTCAATTAATATCAGTTTCACGGTGCAGCTGTGTTTCAGGTGTACCAGGTCCCGCCTTCGCGTTCCCATTCAGAGCGTGCGATTGGACAAAGTGCTCTGACCCCCATCATGATTGGTCCAAGAACAAAGATCTCCCACAGTATCACTCCTCCATCCTCTACAGACACAGAATAAAAAGCTCCTTTCAGAAACTATTTTTAGAAGGTCATCATCTCAACTGACCTGAGATCTGGTCAAGCTGATCAACCCATATATCAGACATGCGGCTTGTGTATACAGAGACGTACAGTATATATAGTACAAGACAGCCTGTCCCCTATATATACCTTGGGTCACTGGTCAAGCTGCCATGCCCTCTCCTGTCTGGTCCAGTGGTCACCATGTCAATGCCAGGGCACAGAGAAAGACAGTTCTTATTAGCCATCGCAAACCCAAAGTTCCATCATCTATCATCTGGCTGACTTCATTTGACAACATGGCCACACTGACTGGGAACGTGTGTGCGTGTGTGTGTTTACCTGTCTGCAGGTGTGTCTGCCAGTTAGCAGGTAACCATCTCTCTTGAGAGCACTGGAATTGGTAATTTGAATCCAAATTGAAAAAATGAGGTGATTGCTCAGTCGGAGCTTCGTTGACATCTCAATAGGCACGCTCCCATCACAAGATAATAAGGCTATTTTCACCACGGAAAGGAGACCTACAGACCATCTCATCAGAGAAAAAGGTTTGAGCCAAATTGTACCAAAGAGGATGCCTATTAGCGAAGCTCAATTTACATAATGTCGTCTGTCTGATATATGATGAATATGTCAAAAAAAGAGAGATCAAAAGTACGGTTTGGGTTTGATGAAATTTTAGCTTGATCAGGTTGAAGGAATGTGTCAGAACAGTGATGGGACTGGAATCAGGCACACATAAATCATTGTCATGTCATATATTAGATATCCATAAAAATATCTGCAATCTAAATTGACATTGTTTCACGATGTATCATATGGGGTTCTGAAAAGACATATCTATATATATATATATATAGAATATATATGGGCAGAATAGAATGGCCCAAATATTTTCCCTTTTCCTGAAAGGTTTTTTCTTCTTCTTATAAGGAAAGATAATTCTCTCTCTCAGGCTCAGACTGAAGAAGAAGGAAAAACACAGATATGATGGCTTTTTTTTTAAAATATTAAATAAATTTGTTATTATTTTATTAATTAAATAAATACAAATTCATATTATTAAAATAAAATTAAAAAATCCAAAGAAATATCCTTTTTAAAATAATAATATTAAATATAATTTAAAATATAATTCCGTTTAATTTATTATAATTAATTTATAAATAAAATTTAAAGTATTTTTTTTTATAAATTTTAAAAAATTATTAATATAAAAAAAATCTTTAAATATTTAAGTATTAAAAATTTTAATTTAAATTATTTTAATTTTTATTATGCTATTTTAAAAAAATTATAAATTTTTTATAAAATCTAAATTAAAATAAAAAATAAATAAAAAAAACATTTTTTTTTTATATATAAATTTTTTTTTTATAAAATTATAATATATAAATAAAAAAATAATTTATAATATAATATTTTATTTATTCTCCTATTCTAAAAATACATATTAAAAAATTTCCATTTATATAAATAATTATTTTTTAAAAATAATCCCGCAAAAAATTTTTTTGATGAAGGTCACAAAGTGCGTGTGAAATCCCGAGATCCAGGTACGACAAGGTTGTCCTGCAAGTGATGGAGGCTCCTGATCATTTTACCATTCATTCCTTTGCCTCTGCAGTCTTGCCCTTGTTAAAAGTGTTAAACAAACCACGCCTGTCACCCACAAGCTTTTCAAATGTAAAACGTCCGCCCCCCCCCTATTCTCTTGGTCTCTCTCTCTTCTCTCCGGCCACGGCAACAAAACACACACAGACACAGCACACACACACAAAACACACACAGGCACACATACACCTTCAAATACACACACACAAAAAACCCCGAAGAACCCTGTCCTAAAAAACGCCCAGCGTTCGAGTTTTTCAAAGTCGTCCGAGTTTCAAACTTTCCGTCTTCTGAGCCTGCTGATGACAGGCCTCAGGTGGCCTCCAAATGCCGACCCAGACACCCTCGCGTCTGACTTGCCAGCTGGACTATCCTTAATGTCAAGTGTCTTTGACACGTGAAAAAATCTACGGCTCAGCCCAAGAGGGTGAATATGAGAGCTGCGTTACATTTGACATTTGATTCATTTCGAAGAAGGTTCATCTCAAGCGACAGACACACAGTGTGTGTAGAAAGTGCGCCGTTATTATCCCATCTAAAAAAAGGGGGAGGTGTATCTCCAGGCACAATGCAACCCTGACAACGTTTGAACTCCGGTGCAAGAATAAACAGCTTCACTGCTTTAGTTTTTAGATGTCCACGTCATATAAAAGAGCTGCTTGCCTTCATCATGATCCCTTTCCCCTCCAGTGCCTCCCAAAATGCTCCGATTATTTGGTGTTTACTGCGAATTATCTTTCAAGGGGCACCGACTCCTTCAGAAAATGTACAAGCATTAATTACAAACCCATTAAAATACCAGATTGATCAGGAACGCAGTCATTATACGGTGACATTCCATTATTTGATCCTCCGCGGTGTTCTGTATGCGAGGGCGGCTGCAGTTCCTTGTGAGTTTATGTAAAAAGAGCGTGAAAGCCATCTGTTTACAGCGGCTGGAGACTCAAACTGAATATTGATGAGGACGCCTGTGCATTGGGCGATGGCTGCTTGATGTCTGCTTGCGCCTCTCAGAAACAAGTTCAAACAGTGGGACACCATGTACCTGATATCAGGGAGATCAGGCTCACAGCCACAAGCACAGCATCCGAGAGGTTCGCCTTTGTCTCGGACCCGGTGGTGAAACGAACGCTATCAGGTGTGCATCAGGTAACTGCTTGTTGTTTTATGAAAAGGTCAACACGGGCTGTGTTTCTCAGGTGGTGTCAGACACTGGGAAGTATTCCTCTGTGAATCTGGTGGTCAATCGTTTCAAACACTTGGGGCAGCTCGATGCGGTGGATTGATTCGCATGCGTGGAGGGAACTTTGATTTTTGATTGTCTGTGCGGGTGTGAAACTTACATTCAGACATCGGTCGATGAATTTATATTCCCGAAGTAAACCCAATCTTCAATGTGGCTGCTCGCCGACCAATTATTTTTCTATTTCAGTACTCATTTCCAGCCATACCTCAGTGTACAATAACACCAATCCACAGGAAAGTCAAGGTTATTTTCAATGTCCAGATGGCAGCTGATGGTATTGAGCTTTTCGTCTGAAGACAAAAAGTTTGACATGAAAGTAAAGCTCCTTTGAGACGTGGCCACTCGGGTCATCTGGAATGACACAGGAACTACGTCGAAAGCCTTCCAAAAAAGGTGGAAGCTTAACATAATTGTCTTTCTGAAGGACACGCTAATTTGAAGCCATTAGGAATGCATCACCTTTGAGTTGGAGGACTAACAGTGTCAGAGTCATAAATAAATCTGTCAATGAGGTCAAATAGGAGACAGTCATCCCCAGTATGTTCCAACCTTTGAGGTGATCATCCCCTCTCTGATCAGCCTCTCTCTCCCCCTCCACACTCTCGCCCGGAAATCAAAGAGAACAAAGCTACAGGAACAGGGATTCGACTCAAATCCCACAAAGTCTTGGGTGAATAAAGCCAGGCTTGAAACACACCGCACTCGACGGAACCGGAGTTCTTTGAAGTTTCAACGCGCCACACGACATCACAGACTCACGGTCACCAACCCAAACCCATGTCTTCTCACAAAAAGAGCTGGCGTTTTTAGCGCCCAGACACTTCACTAACGCCTTCGCTACCAGAGAGTAAAAGACCCCCCCCCCCCCTCCTGCCTTAAGAAATACGAAGGTATCAGCATGGATAAGCAACTCAGAATAAGAACCGTCTTCACAGGACACTATGACGGTCTGCATTGTGATCACGCTCAACGTTATTGACCCAGCTGATGCTTGATCCAAGTTTATTGCTCCCTCTTGTACTTTGAGCGGCCGTGACATATTGCTGGAGTTTTTACATCATCATCACGGTGCAGATCGAAATGGCTTCCTCGGGATGCTATGCCAGAAGAGCTTTCCACCAAGGCTAATGCGAGGTACCATCCATCACATGGGGATAGCCAACCCTCCAATCTGGAGCTCTCGTGTCGGAACTCAAGTCTTGAAACGGAGTTTTCAGCAGCTGTCCCTCTCCCCCGCACCTGACAAAACAAGGTGTCTCCCTAATCGACGTTGGCAGGGCCGTCTAGTAATGACGTGTGATTTAAGGATCTGCAGGCTGAACAGCTGCCACTATCAACGACCAGAAAAAGAAATAGTTTTTTCTCAATCAGCCAGTGAACCCGACATTCAACGGCAGACTAATACCAGCGGTCACGTCCATAACCCGGCATCTGCAGTGTAATAGCAACTCCACTGAATCAGAAGGATCCACGTGTTTTGTATTGGTTTGAAACAGACGGCTGTGTGACAAAGGCCAGAGGGGTTAGCACGCTGATGCTACAACAAAAGACCAAAAAAAGCAGATGGGAACACTACAAATTAGCATTTACCCAAACAAGGCCATACACCCAAACAAAACCGTTAAACACAAAGAGCCGAACTCAAAGGTAATGTGCAGAGCACAGTTATAGCCTGATGATTGAAAGCAAACAAACATACAATGACGCGTTTTATTAGACTGAATTCATCTTTCGTTCCCTGCATTGCTAAGTGTGTGGCATCGCATCTTGTGGCCTAATGTAAAGTACCATCGTAGAAAGCTTTGTTTTGAAAGCCCTGATTAAAATAAAGAGAAAGATTTCAGTCTAAACAACAACTGCAGGTACGCTTGAAAGACAGCACAGGGATATGTCCAACAGATATTAACCTGTATTAATTAATGATGCGCTCTATTCTAATCACAATGCATTGGGAACTAGATCAAAGGAATTCTTTTCAGTGAGGAGTTTCAACCCTATGGCCATCCACAAAAGCTGTGTGGAGAGGTAGGGGGGAGGGAGATAGAGAGAAAGTGAGAGACACAGAAAGGGAGGGAGAGAGGCGAAGGGAGGGAGAGAGAAAGTGAGAGAGACAGAGAGGGAGACAGAGAGACGAAGGGAGGGAGAAAGTGAGAGAGACAGAGAGGGAGGGAAACGGAGAGAAAATGGGCACTGCTTGTGAGCTGGTGAAGCATCCTTTTTGTGACAGACCTTGTGTTCCACGCAAGAGTGTGTTTGTGTTTCCCTCAAAATGGGCATCTGGCAGGCCTGCGTGTAACCAGAAGACAACCTGCTACCTGCGGTCAGTCAAGAATTTTGAAGGGCAGGCGCTGGAAGAATCCGTTGCTTCATTATATTGATTGCAACGTTACAATGAGCTGGAACGCTGTGACTAGCATGTCCCCTTCCCCCGGACATATCTTCGTGGTAAACTCTACCTTAGACCCTTATGAGGAAAAGGAGGTGGCATTTCAGGGAGGCGACTTAAAAATAGCATCCCATTAAAAAGTATGAATCCTAACTCCACTGACGGAAAAAAAAAGTGTATATCAACAGGAAATCAACAGAAAGGGAGCCAGTGAATCTCTCGCTTAAAGAAAAAAAAAATCAATTCGCTGTAGTGGTAGATCTTAGAGAATGTCAAATCCACTCTGTGAAAAGAAAATATTGAATCTATACGTGGCACCTAAAAGCATCAATATCGTAGCCACAGCTTATATGAACTATAACTCGATTGAGTTCTATTAAAAACCCTCTTTAGTGTCTAGCCCAGTTCACATTGAAATAAACGCTGCCCATCAAGGTTACACCAAACATATTAATTGCTAGATTTGATGAGGCCTGCATACTGAGTGCTGAACCTGCTTATTAAACAGTGCACAGAGAATGTTAATGGCGGCCATTTCGGAGCCTCCCGTGGAGCGGTTGCGTCTGGCTGCATTTTCTGAGTCATTAGCGCCGTGCCACTGCAGAGTGGGTCGCAGCCGCAGCACAGTGAGGTCAACAGGGAACAGGGAGAACAGAGCTATTCCTAGCCCATGTGCGAATATCAGCTTCAGAACTCTTCTCGTCCTCTCTCTGTTCTCCGCCTCTATGCAGTGGCTCAATCTAAACTGTGTCACCTGGGAGGTAGCCTTTGTACAATGTGCATCTATGATAGTTCGTTCTGTTTCAACGGCTTTATACATTTGCAGGCTCTAAGATCGACGGCTGACTGTGTGCATTGATGATTCAACCGACGCGAACGCTAAAATAGGGCATTATCTAACAATTTTGTGATCGGACCAGACCAGGAAAAATGAAGCTAACATTTACTTGCTATATTGGCTGTGAAGAAATGGACTTGTTGTAGTGACCTGATTATTCAGCAGTGAGATAGTAACGAGGGCATGGTGGGCGGTTTGGCTTCGAGAGAGGGGGAGAGTGTTGGTGACCGATGCTTCTGATGGAGCGCTGTTGAACACTGCTGGGATCAGCACTCATTCCTTGGCTCTGAGATATTGCGTTGACCTCTGCGGTCCGCATCCCCAGATTACCTTGACATCTGCCAGGCGGGTTTCAAAAAGCTAATTAATCCCTGGCGACCTGAAGCTGGGACGATTCGGCTGCGAAAGCAACTGGTGTTCCGGGGTAAAGACTCCTGATAGGTCACACCGCAACGCCTCCCTTGTGTTTCTCAGCTCGCAGAGTTTGTGAATTCCTTCTTCTCGGGTTTCTCCTGACCTGACGCGTCGTCTCTGACGTTTCGAACCGGTGGAAGCGTTTCGAATCGTCGGTGTTTTAAAAAATTGATTGACGAAAGATCCTCTACAGGACACACTACATTATTCATAAAGCCTTTGTTCTATTTTACAACATGACACATGTTTTTTTATTACAACAGAGGATGGTTCGTCAGCCTTTGGTTCCTCGTCACCAGATACCCACAAACCCCCTTTTTCACATGGCCTTCTTTATTTCTTGGCCTTTTATAGCCCATTGAGTATTGTAAACAGTTCACACCGTGAGGCAACATTAATATTCATGAGTAATGTTATGCAGAAAAAAATCCCACATACACACACACACACACAAAGTGGAATAAATAAAGCATTGCCACATTTGGCAATGTCACCCCCAAAAAGTGCTATGGGCCCTTAGCTCAGCTTGTGGTTTTTCTTCCGTGGCATGTGTAATTGCCACAGTCAGGAAAATACCAGGCCTCGATGATATTTCCCAAGGTCCTTGAGGAACACAGATTCGTCCCTGTGGTGGTTTATTTACCGCAGGTTGTTGAAAACTGGGAATACTCGAAGATATTTACTAATTCGTTATTCTTGTTGCGGGCAGGTGAAGAGAGCCCAGGGCAGAATTAGCTGTAGCGGTGCAGTGTTCGCGAAGAATGCCACCGGGAGAACGCAAGCCTTTTGGTTTGTCATTTTAGAGAGACAAGACTGTTCAGATGCTTCACCAGGGGAAATCACAAAGATGTTATCGACATAAAAAAAAACGTACCTTTGAAGTAAGCTGTTCTTCAGGCAAACCACACATCACTTATACTTCATTATCAAACAGACAGGACAGGAACAGTATTTATTCTTGTAAATAATGAGTTACCTGAATAAATCATACAGCCTAGTGCGTCCTTCCATCCGTCGGTAAAAAGCACAAGCTATTTTAGTCAGCCACAAAGTATATATAATGCCAGCACTGCTATTATTTGTGCTTCAACAGGATATGACAAAAGTAATTTTACTACCTAGATGTAGAAGTCAGGGACTATGTATTCAGTGTTTACGTAATATTTTAAAGAAACCATCTTGTGTCTTCAAACTCGCAGAACCAGAGTAGTGTGGCAAACTGCAGTCAGATACGGTCTGTCTGAGAACGCGAACATTAAAAATGACTGCGCGTGTACCCCTTTTTCATTATCTCCAGAAAAGCACAGCCCTCACATAACCTCCACCAGCCCTTGCGTATACGTCCCGCAGCGGCTGACCCCTTCTACTTCAGCCTCCAGACTGAGCGTTCACTTCTTCACCTCTCTCCTCACCTGTTCATTTTCCACCAGGCCTCTCGTCCTCCTCTTCTGACCTCCCTCCCTCTTTCCCTTGTTCCCCTTGCTGGCAACCCTGGAACCTCGGCCCCAGATCTCTCCCCCAACTACCCCAAGCCTCTCCGGTGCTCCCTCACCTTCCCTTCACTGCGCCTGACCCCTGGGTCCATCTCACTGTTGATGGTGGTATCATGCTGCTTCCTCCAGTTCCCCCAGGTCCTCTACGACCTGCATGACCCCTGCAGGACAGTGGTGAAGGGACACAGCTTTTATCATGAATGCGGAAGCCGCACAAACATGTCCGGTCATTCTAGAAATACACAAGACTGAAGGTTAATGGCATGTAAGAACAGGCTGTCGTAGCAAAGCTCACTAGCGCCCGCTGTGGAACGCTAGCTTCAAGACTTTCTGAAAGGCGGTCCTATTCGGTGGATATCTGTTGTGATCCGCATGAAAAGAAAAGTGCTAATAACTCTTGTCAGAGGCTTACGTGAATTAGCCTGGCATGTATGGAATTTCAAATCAAGGTAAAAGCTTGGCTCTTGGCGATAAAGATATGAAAGAGATGAGGCCCCCCTGTTGGTGTGGGAGGACGCCCCTTGTTTTGAACGGGGGGGGGTTTGTCGGGCCCCTTAGGCCCCGCCTCCTCCCCTGGTGGGGTTCACTTCTTATTTCCTGGTGTTGTTGTGCTGATCAAACGGCATGTGCAAGAACTATGCGCGGGGTTAATGTATCGTGAAAAATATGTGATTCAGCGTCTCTCATAATCCTTGATCTGATTTTATGGATGAACAGATTAATTTACATGACATTACAAAAGTGGCAGGATTTTCCCAGTCATCCATGCAGTAATGTAATAACAATAAATGTAGCACGGTGAATTTTCTCTGCTTTTACCGAGCTAACTAATCTTACTGGGAGCTTCATTAGGCTGGAAACTGTTTTTGTGTCATACGAACGTTTGACATATCTCTGAACTAGTTTGTATTTAATTTGATCAAAATGTGTTTGTCAACACGGTGCTCATGCATTCACATCATTTATGGCGATAACATTTGTCATTAGCTTCACGTTAATCAATTTGATACTTAATACACAGTACTGCACAATATTTACATACTGTTAGTTGCATTATTTCATTTCGCATCTTGCATTGTCTAGGCTTCTTGTCTGCTCTGCAGAGAAAGCCTGACAATCAATTACGTCATCGCAAAGAACTATTCATTGGACATTAATTAATCTTCATACATCAGACCCATTTCATCACAGAAACACACCCAGTTGCATTCATGTGTTCCAGGTGACAGGCTATGCTTCATATAGAAAACTAATTGGCAATTGCCCACTTAGTAAGTGATGAACAGGAGGATGAATGATGATGTCGGAAGAATGGTACAGTAAATGACGCTATATCACTGTGGTTTGTTCATGATTTTCAATCCTGTGGGAGGCAACAGTCAGTTTTCAGCGTGGGAGGAAAAAACGATCACTTTTGTAAAGTCCACCTCCACAGCTGCACAACTTACTAAATAAAAACAAACCAGAAGGCACCAAAACAGCGTTAAGACCACCTCTTAAAACGGCACTTTCCAAATCCACCCCCACCCCTTACACCCACACCCGCCAAAATAGATTTTCTTTATTTTCAGTTGCCACACACTCCCGTACTGGAACATATTTAATCTCCAGGCAGATTGTCTCCTCCCAGGTTATCTTGATGGGGGTAGTGTTGCGACACAGCAAGGGTAATGTCCCTGGCCTTGCTTGTACACTGCATGGTCTAATGGACAAATAGAGCACTGTGCACCTCTTAAAAGCCACTGGGCGCCGGACTGTGTAATGATGGCAGGGGCTTGCTGCACTTTACAACCAAGCTGTATTCTCGCCATGGAGATTAATTGCTCTTGATTCGTTTGGTCCGTCTGCTCCTCTGCCCTTTCGAAAGCCCATCTGCATCTTTCGTTTCCGTTTGCGTGATCAATGCGCATGGATGCTTAAAGGTACAATTGGTGAGATTTTTTTTCCGGAAATAACAAGAGAAGATAACAGAGGTTTCGCCCCCCGTAAACATGGACGTGTAACATGAAGGGGCCACTTGAGAGTTATTTAGCTTTGCAGATAGCTTGGTGCACGAGGGAATGATAATGTCGTGTTTTTGGAGAAGCCTTCTAGCCAATTCTCTTCCAGCGACTCTGTTCCAGCCAGTTACCTTCAGGGAGACAGTCCTTCCTCCTTGGGTGACTTGGTTTGACCAGTCAAACTTGAGCTGGAGGAAAGCATGAATTGTACTTCAGAATTAGGGACACTGTTTCAAATATTTGAATGTATTTTACAGTATAACCTAGTAATTCTTTAACCAATCAGGCTTACCTGTGTAATATGGTAAATTTTTGGAGATTGGCCCTACAATCACTGAAAGGTTGAAGTAGTGGATTAGTAGCGATGCTTGTACTGTATTTTCAAGCACTACCCAGGTAAAATGCCCCCCAAATGGAAATCTAGCATTGCGTTGAGGATCTATGTAATCAACTGAGAAGCGGTGAAGTTGTAATTGAGAGAGGGCGAATCGCTTAACTGTTTTCGAGTCAAGCAGGAGTCGTTTTTTAGTCAAGTAGGTTCCAAGACAGTCATAGAAAGCATTTCCATTCATCACCCTGCGCAAGGTCACCTTATCTGTCAGTGATCTTTTCATCCTGGGTATATTTCACTTCCATATACAGTCCCCTTCAACCCAGCCCTGGAGAATGTGAAGTGGTCTCATCTTAGTGGTCTTCATCCACCCATCTCTTCTCTCCCTCCTCCCTGCTTCTCTCCCTTTTCGTCCACCTCTTCCCTCCCCGCCTCCTCCTCCAAGCCCCGATGGACTGCCTGCTCAGTCCTCTCACCTTCAGTCTTGCCTGATCATGACGACCTAGAAGTCTTTCACATGCGAGGACACAATTCAAGCGTTTGTCCATTTTTTAAGGATTGTCATGCAGGCTGATGTAACTCAAAGCCTTTTTTTGGGTTGGCGGGACGCTTGTTAACTATGCTTTTGAAAGAGTTACCAAGCTGATTAGATTCCATAATGAAACCAGTGGGAAGAAAAGAAAGACCTCCACCTGTTTGATGGACAGACTCCTTCATCCTCTCACCTCTCCAGCTGGATGGAGGCAGGAACCTAGACAGCCCGCCCTCGCCACGGGCCAGCGCGACACCGGCAGCCCACAGTGACAGAGCGAGAGAATCTGCTTTTCCGATGATGAAAGAGAAGAAAGGGCGGAAGGAGAGCGAAAGAGACAGAAAGACAGAAAGAAAGACGACGAGCTCGCTGCAAGCTGATGTCCGTGTTCAGGGTAACTGCCCAGTCAGACGACGGGCAGTCTTTGTTCCCGGAGTTCATTATTATCGTCAAAGGCTTTAATCAATGCCTGCCTGAGGCTGGAGAGACCAGGGTCAGGAAGGAAGTCTGTCCCTGACGCAGGAGCATCACAGAGGTTCACAGAGCCAATTAGCGGGGAGTAGATGTGCAAACAGTGAGACACAATTAGCTGGTGAGAAACGTCTTCACACATTTGTTAAAAGTTGTACTGTATGTGTTTTCTGAAGACAGTGTCAAACTTCACAGTGTAAATAAAGCCCTATTTAATAAGCTCGCCGTATTAAATAACGTTGGCATAGATGCAACGTGGAACAAAAGCTGATATTCGTAATCAAGAAAAAAAAAAAAAAAGCTGAAAGCTGATGTTTTGAACCAGAACCACAGCAGGAACAGATGTTTTAATTTCATGTGTGACACGTATACAATCTATTACACTCTCAGAAATCTTAATCCCTCTAAAGATGTATTGATGTCAGTATCCAACAAGCAAGCTTTCATCTGCAAATTCTTTTGCCTGTCTGTCTGCCTGTCTCTCGTTCTAGGGAGAACTGTGACCTTTGAAACCTGAAATCAAAACAAATTTTGTGAAGGTAAAAGGCTTCAGATGGCACCATTAAAAGTCTTGACTTTAATGAGAAGCGCTCAAACTATAAATAAATGACGATCAAAAAGCTCTTTATGGCTCTTTACCGTAAATGAACCCAGACCTTTCCGGGAGGAAGATGACAGAGATGCCAGACACCCGGAAAATTCCCTTGCAAGGAGAGGAAGCATAAACTTGATGCTCTTGAGTTCCAAAAAATACACCATCGCATCTACACCTGCGGCAGGTCACAATACTTACAGTGGGAAAACTGCAAAAGTAACAAATGTGGTTTGATGAAAATGCAGGTTTCTATTGAATGTGGTATGAAGAGAATCTCTGTTGACCAAAAACTTTTAATTTGATCGCAAATTAATTAACCTCTTTCATCTTGCATTGCGGTAATGAAGACCATGAAAGTGCCTGTGGAAGGGGATTATCTTCTCTGAAGCCTGCTGTGTTTCGAAGTGGTTCTAAAGCAACCATGATGGACCAGGAACCAGGGTGCCAAACATGACCTTGGAAACAGGTAGCTCTAAGCAAGGCCTTTCATGGAAGGGCTGCTTTGAAATGGATCAAATGTTGAGCAAGGTCATGGGAAAGATATAAAAAAAACAGTTATGTCATGTTTGGAGGTGAGAGGATAAAACTAATTAATTTGGCAAATTTTACTGTGGAGAATTGTACTCAATGCAACACATTCATAACGAAGTCTAATGAAAATCGCTAGCCTTCAGAATTTTTCCGAAAGCAGGTGAAGTTATCGAATGACAATTCAAATGTTTCTCTAAAAGCAAAATGACAATAGAGGCTACCTTGACCCTAACTCAAGGCTTCAGCAAATATTTCTGCATCTTTGAAATAGTTGTCTGCTATATTTTCAGTCCCCCCAAAAAAATCAATCTCTTTAACTTTCCAGGAAGCATCTTGTCTCTCAGCCGAGCGTTGACGAGTTCAGCCAGATGAAATCCCTGTCAGTCGTGTCACCTTATTCAGGGCCAACCTCAGAATCCCTCAGAATCGTACAAACACAAAGCCGTTATGAATTTGTCACCTCTTCCACTTTATCTCAGGCTGCAGGCAGTCTCTCTCACAAAGAGGAGGGAACACAGAGAAACGCGCTCAAACAGTTTCCCTTCTCCAAGCGACTCCCAAACCTAACAGAGTGCTCTCAATGTTATCAGAAAATTATAGAACAGGAAGTAAGCTCCCGTATCTTTGTACGGTAAAACCTTTTTTCTGTCTTACTTTACATGATTTGGACTTGTACTATACCCAGAATGGTGTATTGTCCTTCTTCTAAAATGGTAAGCCCTTTCACTCAATTAGCCATTTTAACCCTCTGTTCAAGTTCTACAAAAGGACAGACGGGTGTTAAACTGGCTGATTACATTCTAATTCTAATGAATGGACTTTTCAAAGGCTCATTTTATCTTACTCTGCCTGGCCGGAGGAGAGAGGGAGAGGAAAAGAGAGACAGAGAGAGAGAAGAAAGAGTGAGAGAGAGAGAGAGAGAGAGAGAAAGAGAGAGAGAGAAGCAAGAGAGCGAGACTGGACGTGGGGTGAACAGCAGGGTGAGCCTCTGTCTACGGCTCACATATGACATGTGACAGTTCCGACGTAAAAGGGACACCTTGTGATGTGAGGTCGGGCAGACGCCCACGCTGTCCTCTCCTCCACCTCCCTCCCTCCCTCCCGCCTCCTCTACCCATCTCCTCCTCCCTGAAGACTCTGTTCTCCTGTCGTTCCTCCTCCCCCCCCCTCCAGCTCTGAGCCAGTGACGGGGTGGATGAGCCGAGGCCGTTATGGAAGATGGTGAAGAGCAGACTCAGGGAAGGAGGTTGTGGTGTAGCATTGCCATGAACCTGAGACCTCTGGCTCAGCAGTCAGACATCCTATCATTGAGTTATACCCATCCTGAAGCCCTCTAAGTAAAAATCTGGGCCAAGGTTCTTGTGCTTGACAAATGGGCAACAGGACTCCGATGTCCTTAAATGTGCTTCATGATTTGTTATCTCAGGTAATTATTAGACCAAAGGAAAATGAATGATTTCAGACAGGGGAAATTATCTTAATCGAAACGCACTCTGAGGACAATTTGAAATGGCTCGACTCTTTTTTTCAAAGAAGCGAACCATAAAGTACTGTAATTAGCCTTTCGTTACCTTCACAAAAGTCATCATTCAGAACCAGGCGTTCCCTATGCTCTCTTCCCGGACGCATCTGTCAGTGCTTCATCAACCTAATTCCACTATGCTCTCCTATGACAGAAAAAGGCATGTATATATAAACTGATGTCCCTTGACGTTTCATGACTCTAATCACCAAAATAAGGAATTAGGATGGAATTAGGATTTACTTCGGACATAATAGCTTAGAAAACGGTGTCCGCTAAAATAATGTTATGCATTTGTAAAAGCTTTCCTGGGTCCTGCACAATCTAGTCTGCTTGGCCTGGCTAGCAAGTAGCTATACGTAGCAACGATTTATAGACCGTATATACAATGCCTTCTCGGCGTTAAACATCTTACTTTACTTCAAATTCCTCTCACCTTCAGACTGACATCAGTGAAAGGTGATATGTAGTGAGGAGACCATCTGTTCAGTAGTGGGAGTAGAGAGAAATGACTCAGCCCAGTTGACCTTGGCACAGGCTTGGAAGTGCCGAAATGGCACTAATCATGTAACAGTCAGTAGGTCTAAAGCCTGGACGCGTCCTGCTTATAGCCAAACTGCAAGCGAGAGGTTTGGCCAGCTTTGGAACCGTTTCGCCTCAAACCATTTGAACTCCACGGGGCGTTTGTTTGCATTAGATGCATTCTGTCTTTGGTTTGTGGATCGGCTGGATCTTTGTGTTTCTTGTTTTATTTCCAAGTCCAAGCAGTTGTAAAGCAAATCACAGAGATAAATATATCATTTTGTCACATTTAAAGTGCTGTTGCGTGGAGCTAATGTGTACACGCTGAGTTATTTGTCATGCGTCAGGGTGACTAAGAGAGCTAAAAACAAACAAAATTTAAGTTAAAAAAGCGTCTCTCACAAAGAATATTGAGGATTTAATAAATTCCAGCAAGGATTCCCGCCAGACACATTCCTCCAATTGTTTGCAAAATAATCCTATTTCCCAAGATGTCAAAGAAAGACTGTAAGGTGACAGTTCTCTCACATTTGCTGCGAAGGAAGAACTCAGGCATCTCACCTACTCACCACGAAGCACAGCGCCCACACCACCCAATGCCTGCCAAAGCATTTCTCAATGCTAAACAATTTACTTCTTTCTTTTTTCTTCCTCCTTCCCCCCCCCCCCCTCCCTCCCCTCTCCCCCCCCCCCCCCCCCCCCCCCCCCGAGACCTCGTCAGCTCAAACAGCCTCCCTGAAGGAAACCGTTGAGGTTGAAGCGGTGTGTTGCATTTCATGGACTGTACTCTAATGACAGATGGCATTTTCACAGGTGTTGCCAGTAGCAACCCCAGGACTCTCTCAAACAAAATCAAATTGCCGGAATGATGTCTGTGTTGAAATAAGGGGCAACTAACCTTTGTGTGGTTGTTGCAGTTGGATGAAGTTATAACGGTCACACGGAATTGTCAATATGAATAAAATATCTGTTGTTGCTTCAGCCAAACTTGAGTAGCAAGCACCAAGAATAATAAGCTCAATGTAAGATACAATATTGAATTCACATCAAAACTGTTGACAACATGAGAGGAATGAAATGTCAAAACAAGTCTGGAAGCTGCGCTTAGAGACACATCATTAACTGTTGAGTTGCTGTGTACCTTATCAGGAGAACTGTGTATCTCATGAGATTTTGACACTTCATGTGAGACCATTACTGGTACTTGCTACGCTGTCACAGAATTCAATTCAATTTACAACAACACAGTTCGCACAATGCTTAAGTGTTTTCCTTGGGAGATGTGTTGGAGGAGAAGGCTTTTTTCGTGACGACAACGCTGTCGTTCACCATCCGACACCTTAGAAAAGGACATGTTCCCCTGCCAGAACGGAGAACAATGACTGTCATTTCACCTTAGAAACTCATTAACTTCACAGCACATTCAATTACTAACGCTAATTCTGACTCTGGCTTTTGACAGACTGTCTGTTGGTCTCACGATGGCCATAGATGAAACTGACTGGGAAGCTAATCGCTCTGGCTGGTTCCATAACCCTTCTAGCAGGTGCATGTTTAGAACAAGCCTGTGAAGTAATCCAAAGCATTTGTCTGTATTTGAATCAAGGAACTAATGTACTATTCACATTCAACATTTGAGACAGTTGCATGGTGAGGCTCGAAAACAGCAGAATCGAATCAGGATTTACGATGCCTCCGCGATGCAGTTGACTGTCCCTAAGCCCCATCCTTGCCCCTTAATTAATGGGCTGTCCCCTTGAGATTGTCATCGCAAGTTATCCACGTAGTCATCACGAGTTCTCTACGACGTCGGGAGTTATCGACGGTGTCACGGCGGGTAATCCACGATGTCATGACAAGATGTCTACGATGTCGTAAGTTATCAACTGTCACGGTGAGTGATTCAAGATGTCTACCATGCCGTCGCAAGCTACCTGCAAACGCCAAGTTGTTTGCAGTGATTGAGCCAGGTCTTTCATTTGTCGCAGTAATTCGCGGAACTAATATCCGTGGTCTGTGTAAATACCACCGTAAAAATGCCTTCCAAACAACAGCAGCAGGACATGGAGGGAAATCACAGAACGTGATTGCGTGAGATGTTTGTGTTTCTGTTTCAGCGGTCTGTCACACATATTGTTACTATTACACCTAAATGGTCAGCGATTCAGTGGAATTAACAGACCCTCCCTGACACGAAAGTACATCGGGTCGTTCAGACTAAGCTAACCGCTTAAGATGGAAAACAAGCTATAAAAGCCCAGATAGGGTGTTCAGTAACACAGCCCTTTCAGCGGACACAATTAATTAGTATTTCAATTCCTTCTCAACAGAACAAATGAACAGTGCTTTCGGATATTGAATTAATTGCTAAACTGGCTCTGGGCGTCTACGCAGGGCAGGCTTTGCTGTCACAGAGAAAGCTTGATTTATGCGGCATAAATGAGGAGGAGGAATTGCCATGCTAGGATTCTTACGCCCCAGACTACACAGAACATGTTGTGCACAGCTTTCTCACAAATCGACAAACATAAGTACTCAGCAAAATGGCATATTTTCCTTGTCTATAACCCGTTTACCAGTTTGACTCCTTAATCATGCTGCGGAGGTTTTGCCATGGTGATACCCTGGTCATTCCTGTTTCCTGTCTTGTACGAACCACACAGACTTCTTATAGGAGTTTAATTATGTGTTATCATACTGAGTGTAAAACAACAGAATGGCAATTCTGTCACACAATTGAATTCCAAACGCCAAAA
This sequence comes from Plecoglossus altivelis, assembly GCA_036571765.1. NCBI lineage: Eukaryota > Metazoa > Chordata > Actinopteri > Osmeriformes > Plecoglossidae > Plecoglossus > Plecoglossus altivelis. The sequence goes on from BROE01000026.1 coordinate 7,474,221, forward strand.
GGGCCGCGGCCAACCAGCCATGCCGTCGCTCGCAAAGTCGCTAGGAACGAGAGTTTGCCCACGCTACTGCTCCCGCACCTTCCTCCTCCCTTAAACTCCCCTCACGAAAAGGACACATGGAGCCTGGTCTGTGGAGAGAGGGAACGTTTGGGCCGATGCATTCAGCCGTCTCTCTGGGAGGGTTCGTCTCCCTGGGGATGTGAAGGGGACAGGGATGTCAAACACAACACTTAGAGTGAGTAATGGCGGAACAAGCCCATAAACGCCTCCGCTGACCTTTAGATATTCATATCTAAGACAGGAAGAGAGGAAAAGAGAGCAACGTTCGAGCATTAATTGTTCCCAAGCAGACAATGCGCTTTGTCAGCGTGTAAGGAAACACCACTGTAATAAGTGCCAGAGGAGAAGTACTAATGAAGGGGTCCGCCGTTGTCGTTAGATCTAGGCGACACGACCTACAGTGCACTGGGAGGGCTCTAATCTGCCCTAAACTGTTAGTCAGGGTCAAAGCTTTCAGGCTTGGCCACTGGCCTATTCTTAATACAGTAGGAGTGTGGGGTGTTCATAGCCTGAATGTGTCTTCACTTCTTTTTGCTCAGATGGCGTGTTGACCTGGTTCTTTGAATCACCTTTTGTGGATTTTTGATTGCTTGGACTTGAGATTCATTGGCAGGTGTGGGCAGAAGTGCCGGAGCCATGTTCCTTCCCTGCAGCTACAGGGAAGGTTACAACCGATTCATGACAAATCATAGTGTTCAGAGATAAGGAAAAGCTGCCGAAAACAAATGTCATGAACGCACTTTTATAGTGATTCATTTATTGTTTAGCTTGAGATAAACAGAGAGACTGAATCATTTGAAGTTATTTTGCAAAAAAACAAAAACAAAAACAACAACAAAAAGTGCGTGTCAATGGGGCGTGTCGCTTCACTAGAACCCAGCCGGCCCCCGGGCCCGGCGCCGCCCCGTGACCCAGTTCTACTGTTTGAGCTGGGTTGGCCTGGCATGAATCATCGCAGGACTTGGGCTTGCGTTTGATCGATGGAGCCATCAGCTCCACTAACAGTCAACTCTGCTGTTGACCAACTCTGCCCGGTTCATTGTCAATGTACTCTACAGTGTCACTGGTTGCTAATTGGCACTTTCTCCTTCATAAATCACCACCAAAATACATCCACCAAATTCATACTTCCCTCTGAGGATTATCTGCTTGATATAATTAGGAAAGAAGGGGATTTTTTTTAACAAGTCATCGGAGGAAACCCTTTCCTCGTAGTTAACCTACATTTCTTTATGCTGGCGGCAAAGGCCACTACTATTAAGGCTCACTGGTTAAAATGGAAAGACGTAATGTATCGAGAAATCAGTGCGTAGGTTTATAGTTCTGGTGAAACTGAGAGCAAGACGAACTGTGTTTGCTTTAGGTTTATTCGTACAGCTACAACAGTAGTGTTTGTCCTGGGAGAGCCGATCTTAAACGGACGCAATACTGAACACAGGACGCTGAGCGAAACTAAATTCCATTCAACAGGGCTGCATCAGACACTCTCCTGTTCTGTCTTAATATCTGGCACTGTCAGGGGAAGAGAACTCGGAGCAGAAAGTGGCATGATTTTCCCTGAAGCTAAAAAACTCATCGAAAGTGCTGTCATGGCTACGTTGAGTGACTCAGTGGGGGGGAAAAAAACCTTGAATATCAAGTTGAAATTTGGTTTTTAAATACATCCTGTGCATATTTGCAATTAATACCTATATCCGAAAGGCTTGCATTGCGCTTCCTTTAAATGATCATCCTCCGGAATGATCTAACACAATTTGCCAGAGGGCCCTCTGAATTGTCGAGTGCGCTAAACAGTGCTTGTTCCATTAGCAGTGATAACATTTCTTCAGTCGTTCAGATTGATGGCGCCATGGTCTGAGCCAGCAATGGGATTGGAGAAGGAGAGAGTGAGAGAGAGAAAGAGGGGAAGAGTGGCCTGATACCATACACAGGGACGATGCCCACTAAATAACATACAGCTCATTAAATGGATGGAATGTTTTTAAAAGCTATTATCTGCCTCATTTCACTTTAATTAGTGAAATCTCACGAGACATGTAGAACTGTGCCCATCTTATATGTGATGTACCTCTTTGTCAAACAACAGATGAGGGTTGAGTGGAGCTAATTCAACATCGAAAATATGTGAGCACCCACAGTTTGAATGGGCCAGAGAGAAACGAGACTATCATTTATAGAAGCAAGAATGAGAGAAAAATCAATAAAGACGACTTGCTGGTTTGTGCATTGTGTTTTCGGAACAGTCATTTCTGCATTTCGCATTTCAACTTTCCTTCTTTAGCAGATCTACCAATCTTTATAGCGGCCATTGATTCTGAAAGAGAATACTGTGGAGCGGTGCAGTGCTGTAGGGAGGTCTCTGAATAAGAACACCCAGTTCTTGTCATTGTACGTATCACAGAAGGGGGGTCACTTAAAGCCTTAGAGCTGTGAGCGGAATACAATTAAGAGGGCTTAATACTTTTCAAGGGATAATTTTTGCCCAGCAGGAGCAGGAGGAAGCGAGGACTGATTGTGCTCTGCAGGTTTCACCACCACACAGGAACAGGCCTCCTGAAGAGTTTGAAACACGGGAAAAAAAAACACCCCCCCCTCTGAAAAAGAAAGTTCAGGGAGGAGAACCTCGCTATGCCATAAGGGTGACGCTCAGGTGACCTTGGGTAGGCGTTCAGCTTTAAATGGACCGTTGAAAGATGGTTGACGTCGTACATATTGGACATCTAAGTGAGGGGAAGTGTATAAGGAAGCTAAAGACATCCATGGCCAACCACATTCTGCACAGTTGATCAAAAATGGTGGATGTAGGACATGGGAATTAACTGAAAGTATTTAATTACACTTCATGGTCATAAATCATGTTGAAATATGAGGTTAATTTCCTGTTCCTTCTCATCTTTATCACCGCATGGCTGCGAACAGACTCTTAACTGCAGAAAGTAGAAGGTTTTAGGAGAGACCGAGATCAATTCTGTCCATACCCTGATATTCCTACAGGGGACTGGATCTGACACGTAAAGAAATATTTTTCATTACAGATTTACTGGTTCAGCCATAAACTTTTTACACATTCCTTCGTTTCTTAAAATGAAAACATTGAAATTAAATACAAATTTAAAAGGTTTTTAGATTTTTATTTGACAATATCAACGATGGACAATGGGGTGGGCATGGACAAAGAAATAGCAGCCCTGAGTTAATTTCCACACAGCATAAATTAATGCACAGTAGGATACCAAAAGAGATGCAGCACGCTCTCGCTTCCGTCGTTCACATTATCTTTTATAATTTACCCCATACATCTTCTAACTAACATGCACAGTACACAACTGAACTTTGCATCGCTGTAAACAGTCGCATGGGCGTTTCCAACGCGCACTGACAAAGCAACAAAACGCTAGGTCAACTCATCAGTGAGTCTTGCGCATGACATCACCCAAACGGAGCCAACGAGCGTGTTTCCTAATGTATAGCTGTCCCTAATGGCTGTTGACGAACGTTTATTCGAGCCAATTAATGAGATTCTCCGGATCTCGGTAAAAATATTGCCTCCTTAACCATTAATGACACGCAGGCGTGTCTCAAACGGCCCTCACGGCCGTCTTTCCTCATTAACTCACCTGTTACGCAGCACAGTGGTCGGTAAGGGCTGTCGCAGCCCAGAGGACTACCAGCGTTTTATAGCGATTGTATATCATTACATGCAAGCGGCACATTCAGCCCCGAATCCTTCTGAGTTTAAGATGCACGGCCTTCGCCGTAGCAGCTCTGCTGCAGATGTGTTAAACATCCTTTCACATCAAAAGATGCTGTTGCTGAAACGTCGGAGCGATCGATGGTGGAGGAGGAGTGAGAGAACGAGCATGCCATAACAGCTAAGTATGTTCCTCAGACTTCATTTCAAGACGTGATATTTCACTCATGTCAATTTTACTGGACTTCTTCAACCTTAACGGTCCGTCATCTCCAAAGCTATTTTGCGTTGCCCATTTTTCCTCTAATTTGAACCTAGTTCCATTTTGGTTAGGGTGAGGGGAGGGGGGGGGCGGCGGACCCTAGCACAAGGTCAGACTAAATTCTAAGGTCATGAGAGTATTGAGGCACACAACAGCCTTTCCCCTCCTCCTCTTCATCCACTGGAGCTTCTCTGCACTGCGAAGTAGCAAACAATCAAATACACCAGATGTGTAACAGTACATTTTAGAGTACACCAGAAATAGATTATAACCAAAGTACAGGGTATGCTTATCCCTGGTAGCACAAGACATTTGTATGTTACTTTTGATAGAAACGCAGGCTAAATATATGAAATGTAATGTCATTTCAAAACATACCGTGGTTTGTTTGATCAACAGTCAAGTTCATCATTACGATAAACACAATGCTTGCCTCATTGGTTTTTGCTTTACAGTGCGAGTATGCTAATACCAGCATGTATGTTTATGTGCGGATTAAAATTGGAAGAAGCTTTGGAAGATTTCCACTGAGGCCTTTGTTTCCATTTAATTCAAGACATTTAGAAAGAACAGAACTGTAGCTGCAATAATCCACACTGTCTCCCACTCTCTTGCTCTCTTGCTCTCTCTCTCCTCTCTCTCTCTCTCTCCCTCTTGCTCTCTCTCTCTCTCTCTCTCTCTCTCTTGTAGTATGTACGATATGTACATTCATGATTTGATATCAAAGTGATTATATGTGTTGATCTCACACCATACAGCTTCGTCGCCGTCTGCAACGAACAAGCTCTCCGTCCAGATGAATCCTCCGCATCTTCCCTTCAGTGTTGGACAGGAAATGCAGTGTGCCGCGAGACCGACTTGGCCTATTGTAGCAGGGCCGGGCATTGCTTCTCTCCCGATACAATTTCACAGTTGATTCAGGTGAGTGGAACTTCAGACAGTTGTGCAAATTGTAGAGGTTCAAGCTATTTCACCCGGAGAGATTTCTTGTTTGGGGATCGACTGATTAGTGTTGAACTGCTGAAACTCAGGCGTGGACTCCAATAAGTCCCCTTTCAGTGTGGTCCCACATCAACTTCACGCGAGTTAGGAGGGAATCCAAGGTGAAGCATTGCTACTACACTGAAATTACAAGCAGTAGTGCTACGTCTAACCTTGCTTCCTCCTTGGGCCCACATTGGAATCTGTCCAGGCTGTGTGAATGCGCGAGACCATATCCAGCATTCAAACACAAACATAGCTGGCACGTTAACTGCTTCTCTTCCCAGTAGCAGCTAACACCAACAAACTTTTTTTTATTCCTTCTCCATCCAAACAACAACACCTTGGCAATCTGGCCTCAGAGCAACTCGCATGTGGGCAAATTCTGAATGCGCAACTTATTTTTGAAAAATAACAACCTGAGTGATTTTGTTCCTATCGTGAGATTAGCTTTAATCTAGCTTCCCAGCACGGCTAGTCATTCAGTCCATGGGGGATCTGAGTATGTTGGACTGTACTTTAAAATAAAAGGAAAGGGCCCTTTTGCTGATAAGCCTTGCTGTAATTGCTCGATAAGATCCTTTTAAAGTACCTGTGGTAGACAGATAAGAGTCAATGCTCTCCAAAGTTATTTTAGTAGACCGCTGTAGTTTCCTAACAAATATGAAAGACACCAGGTAAGGTTGTACAGATCTGCACCCAGCCTCACACCTATATAGACAACATGGAATATATACTGTTCATACACAATGCATGAATTGCTATTCCAAGATCAGAAATCACCAAAAAATGGAATAAACAAATCTAGATCTTACCGTCATCTCTACTAAAACTCACTGTGATGCTGTCATAAAGACAGTTCCGACGGTCTAATTTCCATCGATAATTCTGAAGGTCTGACTGGTTCTGGGCTGGAAGTGCGAGTAAGTGGACAGGAGAAGAGGGTAGCCAATAAGAACATTGTCTCATGCTCAGCAAAGCGCGTCCCGCAGAGGCAGAAAACTAATAGCTGAATAATCACTCACCACATGCTTAGCTGCTGCCTGTACTCTCGCGCACACGAGAAATACAATTCAATTAAGTTCCGGAAGAACGGGTTGCTGAAGGTGTTGTTTTCTGTTATCTCGGTAGTTTTCGGAGTGGAAAGTGCAAATGGAATATTATTAAGTTTAAGACTGTTTGCGATTATCCTTTCGCTTGGATGCAAACTTAAGTGTTCTTCATGCTTACCTTGATCCAAAGCATTTTAGTTCTGAGGTAAAAGTTTCCAGCCTGTGTTGATCCTGAGGATAAGCCACGCTGACCAAGACCCTCTTTCATTACATCTAAATGTTTAACGCCAGTGTTTCATAACCGTGTAATTGACAGGATAACTTTTCATTTATGAATTTACATTCAAACTGCCTCACCAAGGCTGCCTTCGACATATGGGTACATCTGATTAGCAAAAAGTCGTTCCATCCCAGAAATTACAAATCATGTTCTCTCAACAGAAACAGCTGCAGTAGCATCTCATCTGACTCTGATGCCACAAGTCCCTGGGCAAAAAAAAAGGGGTGACCCAAACATAAATCATCTCGATACAAAAACATTAAGACCTGGGGGATGGCGATGCTATAGATATGGAAAGTCTATAAATCTAACGTGGACTTGTATCTGGGGGCACTGAGGGGTGTGTAGATGATAAATGTTTGGCACTGCAGTCTTCTCCAACCATAAACACCACGTTGGGATGAATTAATTGCCGCTGCTTGCCACATTTGAGGAAAAGAGGGGGGGGGGGAAATAAAAAAAATCCATCTCATTACCGTGGCTTACAGGAGGCTGTGTTCATTGTGTGTTGTGATAAATATTGAAAAGGAAAAACAATTCTGGCTGCTATGAGCCAACATGTCTCGAATGTGAAGCAGCCTTTAATGGGTGATCATTTTGAACATTAAGCTAGGGTTGATGGATCCACCTGCCATGTGCATTTCAGGGTTCACATGGAAAACTGAAATGGAATTAGGCTCCAAACCAAACAAACCACACAAAACACAGGGCCAAACCTTCACTCTTAAAGTCACAACGGTTCCGAACCAAAGACATCCAGAACAACAGCAGACCTGTTTGCCTGACAAGCCCTTTAGTCTACAGTACCTGGTTTTTGTCCAACCCTGACTACCGTCGGAGTGTTCTGGAACGTGTTAGTCAGCGTACTGATTGATCCACGAGCTGCAGAATTGCATTCAGGGCAGGTAGTAGGAGAGGAAGCCATTCCTCCACATCAACGCTGCGTGCCAGCGGAGCGTTGCGACGGACACCTGCAGAGAGGACAAGGCGTGCAGAACGTCACGCAATTAAAATCTCTGGGACATGTAAACAAACGTATCCAGCACCGAGGATAACGGACACCAAGATGAGAATGAAGTTGTTTACAGTTGTTAACAGAGAATTCAGTTTGTTAGCAGATAAACGATTTGAATGAAAGCGCTGCTTCAAAAGTGATTGCGTTTACGTAATGCCTTCATGGAGGACAGAGCGTAGCCTGGTTCTTTGTAGAGAACTAACCCGTGTGTAGCTCGGAGGATGTTGTTATCACCGCCAGTACGGGTGGGATGTCATATTCAGTCTTCTCCACGCAACTGAATGCTAAAGGAGCCTTTCAATGGAGTACACGTGGATGGCTAAATCACCCGTTTTTATGTTTGTTAAGCTACAATAACATACACACATCACTTTTTGAAGACATTCTACAGATGGGGATGCTGGTGAAATATCCACTAGACCAACTGAAATGGAGAAGAGGGATATATATGAGGAAAATATGCCTTTAATTTTTCCCTTTCAATTAGATGTGGTCTTTTTAATGAGCTTCTGTCCAGTTGCTGGGTTCAAAGTAGTTAATGAAGAGCAAACTAGGGTAGTTCACAGTGATGCTACTCACTGTGAACCTCAGGGAACCTTTCGGTGATAATCAAGCTATTGGCTTGGTAATTGCTGAATTAGCAACTACTTCCTACAGTGCTAATTACTTATCCGTATTCACAAGAGAAGACCTTCGACAAACGAAGTTCGAAATCGGTACCGTCTTACCCGAAGATGAGAAACAAGCCCGCCTTAAAAATCTCTCATTTATTCACTTCAAAAGATGCGTCCGGAACCACAAGAAAGCAAAGGCTGCTTTAGCCCAGAAAGATCACAGCTGTTTTCTTCACCATGACCCAGGTTATACATCCCTATCAGAACACGCACACGCTGGTGCAGAACATGTTCGGGTGGAGTGTGTGTGGGGGGGGGGGATTTCAACCATTTTTGGAGATTGGCTGAGGTGGGAGATCTCGATAAGCACGCATTGGCATTGACTCCTAACTAACAATGGCCTTTAAAATATGTACCATGTACCAGGTGGCAGGAAAATCTCATGTTTCCTGCAAGGAATACAATTTTGCGTGTGGAGCGTTTTAGTTTTGACCATATAGGGGCAATCTTTCACCTTGGGGCCAAATCCTATTTATACTTCTCGTTGTTCATGGCCATAGCCCCCCCCCCCAACCCCCCATTTTCAGGCACATTATTGTTCAAACAATTCATGTACCAGATTCGATTTTAGCATCTCTCGGAATAATGCAATTACGACGTGTATTATCTGTTAATATCTCAGCCGCTAATGCAATTAGAATAGACTTAATCTGCCTTTTGTTTCAGTGCCTGGTAGAAAATGCTTGAGCATTTACAAATGTTTTCGAAACAAGGTGTTAAAACACATTCTCTCATTTATTATACATGTTTTATTCAGCAAAATGCACTTAAGACTGCTCTCATCTTGAAATATCCTTGTAAATACAATGTGTAATTAAAAGCTGTTGCATTAAGACTCATTATTCAACGCTGTTTGATGAAGCAAATCTTGCCAAAACAAAAGTAAATCCTCTTGAGTTGGGAATGCAGAAGACTACAATGTAACATGAGAGTTTACCATGAGATATTCAAGCCTGGCTTGTGCTTTTATTCAATCGTCGACAACATTATGACCTAAATAGTGTGTGCCTGAGATGTGGTTAGTAATGCATTGAAACATTCTTGATGCTTCTACTGATTGTTAATTGCTCATTTCCAGACCATGAAATGACTCAAACTAATTTGAAGTGATTTCTTTGTGAAGGACCTTTTACAACAACCAAGGCTTGTTAGGTAATTTGATTTCACAGAAGTTCTGGAAGTGCGAAGGAATGCAGTGGTTTGGTTTCCAGGCAACTGTTTCAAATCACTAACGTGGCCTGCGTTTACACTGTATATATTTGGGAGAGGACAGGGACATTCGATAAAGACCTTTCAAAGACATTTCATTCTGTACCAAGCAGGGAATCAACACGAAAACCTCTTTCTAACAATAAAAGACTAAACGCCCTGAAGAACAACAGCGTTCTTGGTTTTCCAGCAAGCCGAGCTGGACGCCATCTTGTTTTCCATGCATAACCAGTATTTTCCTTCACTGACCAAGAGTTACTTACTGAGGTCAACTCACCTCTAAAGCGACGGTGATCCCAGCGATCGCATCGAAGCAGTTTGGGCTCTCTTTCTTTCCCAGCGTCTTGTTTTATTTAACGACCGTAATTGCCTCATCACAGGTGTATCTAGTTGCTTAATGAACTGATCTAAATGATAATGATGGTGTAATGGCACCTCTCGATAAATATTTAATCTAAGCACAACATGCTCCGTCACCTTCAGAAGGCTGAGACATAACAGATCGCCTTTTCAATTAAGGGTGCTCTGGGTATGGCCATCTCCGTTGGTGTAACTGAATCCTTTTTACGTTTTAATTGGATGTTTTTTTGTGTGGTGTGTGTGTGTGTGGTGTAGTGTGTGTGGGCCTTGGCTGATGACTGCGAAGGCTGTGAGGGATGGGAAAGCTATGCACGCATTATCATCTCTAATGGATGCATTTTGGTGCTTGATAGCTTCTAATGACTGTCATTATACTGATTCTTTGTTGCGCTGTGCTTTGAGGGTCAACCCTTTTGCTTAACTGTTCCCATTGCTCCGTTCATACATAACCCTCCTCCTGAATCCTGTCTTTTGGTGCCTTTTTGCTTATTAGATTTGAGCGTCAAACGTTGGACGTGATCAGGAATACGGATGTGGGATTATGGCTTGTTGGAATATAATTTCCATGGATTTGATCAACGTAACATTTTACCTTGAATTATAGTCCGGCTAGGGGGGGGGGGCTGTCTGTCAATATCATGGTGATTCGTGATTGTCAGCCTGGTAGAGACACGGGGTGGTTATAGCGTTGATAACGCTCCATTTTATACGATGGAAGTGGTAGTGCGAAACCGCTGCCAAACAGTTTTCTTGCAATTGTTATGCTGCGCAGATTCATCCAACGTGCCAGAGTAAGCAAATATGGAAACGTCGCATTCATCGATGCTTTGACATCTAAGGTCATCATGCTCCATCTCCTTGTCACAACCTTTTAAGGCGTCCGTTCAGTTTTCGGAATAGGAAACTTGGGAAGATTCCTGAAATGCCGGAATTCATGAACGAAAGAACAGACGTTTCACAACGAAGTCAGATCATTCACCAGCATTATATTGTAACTTGCAATTTCCATTTATGACGCAATGCACTCATTCAGATGTGGACTTGGGGGGGGGGGGGGGGGGAGGAATTACTGGGCCTGCAAAGAATCTGTGATGAAAGAAAGCTCAGCCCTGTGTTTGAACAGTACATTTAGTTTGTATAAGTTGTTGCTTGACTGCCTTTACAGGTGCCTTACCCACACGCAGCACGCTTGATCACGTAGATCTAGAGATGCTTTCAAATTGCTTTAGTGTTTGTTGGATCTGGTTTGTTTGTTTTCATCCCCCTTGTAAGATTTAACTCATTCTAGGTTCCGAAGGCCCCGTTTAGGTTTTCTGTTTTCATGGAGGTGGGGATTGCGTGGGAATGACTCCGTTTTGAAAGGCACCATGTTTTAGGAAAATCTGCCGTTTTATTTCTTTCATTTGAAAGCATCGCTTTTATAAAACCAGAAGTGCACTCGTCTTGTCATCGATACGAGAAGAGTGCTTTGAAAGCAGTTTGCGGGCATGTTACAGCATGAAAGAACCCCCAGGGGCCAAGTAATGTTGTTCAGCATCATGCCTGCTGCTCATTATCTCTTGTAGTTAAACACACTAAAGTTTTGAAACCCTTACCGTCTGCAGCCAGCTGTACTTGGCTCCCGCTCCATAGAAACCGAACCCACAGATCCGGATCAAAGGTACGGCGTTGTCAATATAGGGGGAACTCGACTTTCAAATGGCGTGACTGAAGTCTGTTCGAGGATGGAAGGGGGAATTTGGGATCGAGACGCACAGATCGCGAGACAGGACTGGCGTTTGTTCAATGCTAACATGGCTACTAGACTTGGAATGCTGGTTAGCTCAGTTGTGGAAGTCGTGGCCTAATGGGAAGTCGTGGCCTAATGGTTAGGGAGTCGGGCTTTGTAACCTGCAAGTTGCTGGTTCGTTTCTCGCACCGGCAGGAATTGAAGGTGGGGATTGTGAATAAACAGCACTCTCTCTGCCTTCGATACCATGACTGAGGTGCCCTTGAGCAAGGCACCGAACCCCCAATTGCTTCCCGGGCGCTGGAGCAATAGCTGCCCACTGCTCCGGGTGTATGTTCACTGTGTGTGCGTGCGGTTTCCCACTACTCACTGCTGTGTGTGCACTTGGATGGGTTAAATGCAGAGGTAAATTTCAAGTATGGGTAACCATACTTGACAATACGTCACTTCACTCAGTGGGACATCTGAGACGATGCCCCAGTGTCTTTTCGGTGTGTTGGGGTACGACTCCTCGCAGATTACCGCACGTTACGTGCTGTCGGTCTCACTAAACGCAGAGGCTGAGTCGTCGTTGGCCTAGTTTGGCAGCAGAGGAGAGAGGCTAATGGAATCTCACCGTTCAAAACAGAAGGCTGCCCGCGGCCTCAGTATCAGACAAAACCGGATCGCGACCCTAAACTTTCGTTGTCAGATTTTGGCTCGCCCTCTCCCTAACCCTAAGCACAACCCCGACCCTAACCACGACCCCTGACCCTAACCACAACCCCTAACCACCCACCCATCCATTTCCCACAACCCCTAACCACCCACCCACCCATCCATTTTTCCATTCCACTGCAATATGGCGCTTAAGAGGCTGTCGACCGGGTCATTAGAGTCGCAAGGAGCGCCCCCAGTTTTGCCCCAGAGGCCTCGGAACACGAGGAGCAGAGGTGGGAAGGGGCTGTCCCAGTGCACGTCACACATAGTCGAGCGCCCGTCCGCACTTTACTCCTTAATTGTGTTCCTCAGCAGCCCTGTCATGTTCACAGCGCTGTGTGCATCTGCACTGCCCCTCTCTGGGTCAACACTGTAAATATCATCGCTCGACTGTTATTCAACGTTCAACTTCAAGTCTTTTTGAACGCGCATCACTGAGGTAGAAGTTTAGCGGTTTGTGCTTTTTGCAGTTGCATCAGTCATTTTCAGATTTTCCCACCGATGCATACAGACATACTACAGAAGGCAAGGCGTAAACAAACACAATTGAAGCTATATCATGTAAACAATGCTTGCATGTAAATATAGGATAATACGAAATGAAAATGTATGTTAGTAATACAACATGATGATGTGCCCTCCATACTAATAAGCCACTTGTAGTCGTGGTAGTTATGGAAACCTCTGTGCCAGGATCGTTTACTTCCTGTTTGCTTCCTGGAGCTACCAAAGGATGTGGTCTCATGTATAGTGCACTTAGTTTGATGGCCGCACAGATTATTATCATTAGACAGCAAAAGCATGGGTTCTTTTCTCGGCTGTTCAATGCGTTTTAAATGGGCGTGTATTCGTTCCGCCCGCGAGCGCGGCCCGGAAACGGAAGTGATGTCACCGTAGCTCGCTGCAGTTACAAGAGCGTCTGACCCTGTGCTTCCTCGTTGGCGATCGTTTGTTTGGGTTGAACCGAAGCATGTCGACAGGCAATTCTCCATGGAGCGATTCTTAGATTTGCAATAACACTACACTCACTGGACATGGCATGACAAACATTTTTTTTTCAACCTAATTATTTCCTTTGGGTGTTTAGGTGTAGTGCAACTTATCCTCTGGTCTTCGATGCGGTGATGTTATTTACTCTGGATATCACTATAATCCTGTAAGAACAGACCAACAGCTGGCTACATCAAAACCTATAATTTATCTAGACACTGATTAGGGAAGGGCTAGCTAATGTCAGCAAGCCAGAAGCTAATTTGAAGAACAGCATACTGTTTGACAAATTGAAACTATGTTAAACAATTAATTAACAATGAACAAACAGGTGTTTTTGGCGGCGGCGTCCCCCAAAAAAACGTTACCGAGGGACCCGCGCTGATACACCTGTCCACACACACACGCACCTGTCCACACGCACGCACACACACACACACACACACACACACACACACGCACACCCCTGTCCCACACACGCGACTGCACACAAGCATCCGCAAAATATCTTTTGAGCAGCATCCCCAGAAAAAGCTGTGGAGCAGATCCTATCTGTCTGCCTCCCCACTCCAGAGCATCACTTGGGTACGAGATGAGCGTGCATGGGTGGCATGGACACAAAAAAAAAGACAATGTTTGGATATGACAATCGGGGGGGGGAAAGAAAGCATGTTGGAAAGCATAAAAAGGTTAGCATGCGCGCAAGCTTTCGTCTTCAAACCCACATGATAGGGGGGGGGGGGGGGGAAACGGCGGATGGAATGAGATGCGTTCCCTGCTGTGTCTTTAGTGTTTCACTCGCAATTAGCCAACTGGCAGATTGGTTAACCAAAGCTGTTATTTTCTGGGCTAGTTCCCTCTGTTCCAGAACCAAGGACAGAGTTTGGTGGCACATGACAAAACAACCGGCGAGGCGTAGCTCATATTCTCAAACACTCCCTGTAATTAAAGACAAAAATCTGTCATTAGCTCTGTTTTCTCTCTGGCCACTGTTCTCTCTCTCTCTCTCTCCTCCCACTCTCTCTCTTTCTCCTCCTCCCACTCTCTCTATATCTCTTTCTTCTTCCTCTCTGCCCCCTCTCGCTCCCTCTATCGCTCTCCCCCTCTCTCGCCCACCGCCTGGACTCTTTTTTTTCTTTCTGTGTTGCTGTGGGGTGTTGGTGGGGTGGGGGAGGGGAGGGTTGGGGGGTGGGGGCAGGAGACCAACACATGGGGGGGGGGCTGGGGGAGGGTGTTTGGGCGGGCAGGCGGGCGGTGTGACTCCTTCCTGGGCTGCCCTTGAGAGAACCAGAAGGTGAGGTCAGCTCCACCCTGGCGCTCTCCGGACTGGCTCCATGTTTATTATTAACTTTGATACAGAATATAATTAATCGGCTACGCACGGTGACCTTCAGGGTCTTCAGAAGTGTGATAAAGGCCTCTCAGTTGGTGTCCCTCTGATGTGGAAGGCTTTATAATAGATTAAACAAACGACCGTGTTCTGTGTGATGGTTAACGAGGGCGAGGTGAACCACAGATCTGGGTAGGGGGAGAGAGTAAGAGAGAGAGGGGTGGGTACTTCATAAACACGTACAGCATCCAGGAAGTCCCAGATATAACCTGCTTCACACCTGGATCGATGCCGAGGCTGGGAATTGTAGTCTTGTGTGGTAGTTCGGAGACATGGGCGAGCTGGGTGAATGTAGGTTCAAATGACCGTCTCGCTGTTAATAGTGTTTTTGTTAATATTTTGAAAAGAATACTGCTATGGCAAAATGCCATTTTTGTATTCGTTGAAGTGGTTGTCGAAAGTGGCAACATAAAAAAAGGTACTTGATGTGCTTACAGCTGTCTAGCCAACGTGAGAGCAAGTAGAAAGAGCAAGCCGCTCCAATCGCTGCTGCAGTGAGTAAATGAGTCCATTATCGTAGCGGCATTAATGAAAGCCGCCGTTCGGAATGCACACTCCTCTCCCTCTCCTATCCTGCAGCTCCTGCTCACTCCAGTGGCTGCCCTGCTCATTTCCTCCTTCTAACGAACACAGAGACAGAGAAGGCTGAGGCTTAACAGGCCCTCCGCACTCTGCGGATGGGAAAACCAGCATTTTGTGCCAAAGCTTCACAGTGGAGTTTCTCAGCGCTGAAAGAGATACAGCCCTCCTTTGGCCTCCTTCCCGGGGATAACAAGGGTTTAGGCCCCCGCCGCTCATCCACACCTCGCGTGTTCTTTATGAATGATCGTCCGTGGTAAATATTTCACCGCCTGTGCTGGTGGAGGGCCCGCAGTGGCGGCCCGAACGCCAGGAAGCGACACCTCGCAAAGAGGGGGGCATCGAGGCGTGAGAGGCCGGGCACGGGAGACGGGAGATCGGTCGGGGCGCAATGCGGCGTCGACCAGCGGGATCGTGGAAGGACTTCCTGTTTGTATTGTGGTGTTGGGATGTTGCAAGTCGGGAGCAGGGGGGAGGGGGAGGGGGGAGGGGAAACACTATTACTATACACACGCGCTGACTCTGGTGAACGAGAGCCGTAAGTCTGAGTAGAGTGGCGCGTCTTGGTACCGAACTGCATGCACACGCAGCGCTCTCTCTCTCACCTTGCGTGAGAGAGAGAGAAGGATCACGAACGGCTGTTAAAGAGAGAGAGTGACCTGGTGTCGAGCTGGTGTGTTAGAGGAGAATCCGAGCTCAGGAGACGCAGACCACATCAGTCTCGGTCTGATACTTCAGCCGTGTAACCGAGTTGTACAGCAAGAGCTGCTCCACTGTTTTTGTATTGTGGGTGTTCGGATGTTTGGCAAGTCGGGAGGCAGGGGGAGGGGAGGGGGAGGGGGGGGGAAGGGGGACACGTCAGGGCCGTGAGATGGGAATACCTGCTTATTGATTTAAGGGAGATACAGGAAGAAGCTTTGTAGCATGGAGGGCAGGCAAAGGACAGACACATTGAGAGACTCGGATCGAAGTCCCTCCAGGGATGTCCCAGATGAGCTCAAATCATTTCTAACAACCTTTCATAGATAAGACCTCGGTCGCCCTCTCCCTCCTCTGACTCACCATCTCCTAACAGTGTCTGAACCGTGGATAAATGTTGTATATTCAGGTGTTCAACGCACAAACAGAAGGTTTTTCCAAAAAAGAAAAAATCTCGATTTGCGCACAGCACAACCGTTTACCGTCCGATTCTTCATCTCGCTCCGTATTTTCTATGCATTATTTGTAAATCGCCGCGGATGAAAGCGCCCGCTAAATGAATCAAAATGTCAAATGTAACAGCTGTACTGTCAGAATGGGAGGAGACACCTTTCAGATGTTACACCCTCCTCCTCACCGGGCCCTGGATCAAACCGACATCTGCATTTCTGGCATTTCATCTCACCTGCGGGTCTCTACTAGACAGCGCACAGGATAGTGATTGCTACTGGATGGTTTTAATGGCACGCTGAGACACTGTCAATCATCCAACCTGTCTGGCCTGAGGGGCCCAGGAGAGACCGAGATTCATAAAAGGTCTATATAAGAGAGAGCTATAATGGGAGGGAGAGGGGGGGGAGGTCTTGCAGCTTCTGAATGTTGTCTTTGGTGTTTGCTGTGTGTGGCGCGGGGAGAGGGCTGTTTCCGTGGGCTCTCAGCAGACACTTGAGATTAATCAGGTTTCCATTTGTTCAGCTGGACTTGGCTAGGGGGGGTCAGGTTCTGGGACCAACCTCTCACAGCTCACCTGATACCCAATCAGATGGAGTGGGTCAGCCTGAACACACATGCTCGCTCATGCAGCCTCTCTCAGCCGTTCTCTCACTCACACACACACACACACACAGTTTCTCGCTGTATGCTGGATTCGGTCTCGCTCTATCCACGCACACGTGCACGTGCGCACGCCCAAACGCTTTCTCTCATGCACTCGCGTGGGCTCTGTCTCTCTCGCACGCACACACGGGAACACATGCACACAGGAACACACACACACACAAACCCTCTCTCTTTATCTCTTCACATAAACACACAGACTATATGTCGTGCACACACATTGTCTCTTTCTCACACACACATCGACACGCACACACTTTTATTCTTGCGCTCTCGCACACATGCAGGCACACAGAAATAGACACATTCGCAAGCTCACATATAGTACAATCTGTTAATATCACAGCTCGAGACAGTGTGTGTGTGTGGTTGTGTGTGTGTGGTTGTGTGTGCGCACGCGTCATAGAGAACACTAGACTCAAGCGTTCTACCATATGCTGCTCTTCACACCCTAACACACTGTAATCTGCGAGTCGGGAACGCGGCGGTGAAAGTTGGTCGGTTTCCGTACTTCGTCCGTGTAATCCTTCGTCTCCACGCTTCGCGCCGTAACAAACATGTCACATTTCACCCCTCGTTCCCCGAATACGTACGTTGACCGTCGGCCAAGACCCTGGAGGAACCGAACGGCAGCGCCGTTCCTCCCGTCTGTGCTCCATTCTCTCGTGACGCCTTGGTGCAGAGTGCAATTCTCAGGAAGACCCAAAGGTGGCACTGTTGCTTTTCGCGAGTGCTGTCGGCATCTCGAATCCATCAGAGGGGAGGGGAAACTGGGCCAGTACCATACTAGGTTCAAGGATGCTTAGCCCCCAGGTTCACATAGAAGGAGAGGGTCCATCTTTACAGCAACGATAGCTCCGACTTCAGCACTATCAAGTGTTCGCTGACAATGTAAATCGTCCTGCGATGCATTTGCATGCTGATTACACGCAGAGATGGGCCGTTTCTAGAGGCTGGGCAGCTGAATGCTGTCAAGTACCAGAGTTATAATGGTGTTTTGGAGAACCCTGGTGTGTTTGGTGCGTTATCGACTGAAGCCATCAGCGAAGCCATCACTCTGCAGCTACTAAGACAACAGCTCAGGTTAACGAGACATTGCAGGGGCCAGCATGACTCCTCAAGCCCGACCGTACTGTGTGGGAAAGATACTTGTGTGTGTGTGTGTGTCTGCGCGTGCATATGTAGGAATGTGTTTCCTTGGGTGTGCGTGCGTCTGTCTGTTTCCGTGCTTCCCAGTGGGGGTGCTCATGTGCATCCGGTGTGTGTGTGTGTGTGTGTGTGTGTGTGCTTGTTAACCCCCAAGTGAAGACTTGATTTTAATAGGATGTCTGTGTTGAAAGCCAGAAATAAAGAGGAGGCCCATGCAGAGATCTAGGCTGGATAGGTAACCCCCCTCCTCTTCCTCCGGACAGGAATACCACAGCGTGAATAGCAAGCATGCAGTTCGGATCAAACTTTCCCGCTTTCAAACTTTTCACTTCTCGATTTCGGATCGGATCCCGGTCGGAGACAGGAGAGCACTGTTGTCCAGCCAGGAGAGCCCATCTGCACGATCAAGCCCTGGGCTGCCGTGCAAATGAAGAAGTTCTTAAAACGTCACGTAAGGAGAGCGAGAGAGAACAGATTTTTTCGGGGGGAGCAGGACGGCGTCTGCGATTTCGTCTGCGAGAATATCTTTCCGCCGCATGAATTTCCCATTGCCAGTGTCGTTGTCGCGGCTCTGCACCTTGCTCATGCATAATGCATGCACTTTTGCATGAACAAACGTACAGGAAGTTAGCGGAAACGGAGGAGTTCGAAGCAAGAGGAACGTACGGAAGATGAATGATGTCAAGATTATTTAAAGGCGCATTCTCATTATGTCACTGTGGAGTCGGTGAGACAACTTTGATAAACTGTTGACCTTGACATCCCCCCGACGCGAACTAGACGCATCTTCAAGGACTTTGATGTTTTTAATCTGCAAGTAATAAACGGTAACTCTTCGTTTATTTAGTTGTCGAGGAGTTGTAATCGGGTTTCTTTCGGACGCCATAAATCATCGCTCCTCAGACCTGACAGAACGCCACTCATTCAAGAGCTCAACACAGGCATACTGGAGTGACTTAACATACTATGAATCGTAAACACACAGTCCCTGGCCACCGGTGTGATGGTGTTCCCCAACACGAGATCCAGTTAAGGGATATGATCGCGAATGGAATTCGGAAGTCAAATGAATAAAACATGGACTTGAATGACCCTGCCTGCTCGCCGTCTCACTAAGAGATGCTCTCGGCTGCCGGTAACAAACTTCGACCTTGTCAGGACCGGATGCACCACTGGTAGGAGATGTGTTGCCTGAAACAAAAAACGGCCCAACATAAGCTAAAGCGCTCGGCTGCCAATGGTAACAATGGCAGCCAAAATCTAGAAACAGCCGAGACTTTTCCATGATCCTGCTGCCCTTTGCGATCTCTTTTGTAATATTACTCTAACGATTATTCAGTGATGACACTGACAACTTGGCGCTTTGTGTTCAAAACGTCGAATTTCAAAGGACTGCACCGAGCAGCTCTGAAGACTGGAGATGGCAAAGATTCCCCATCCCTGGTTTCCTCTCTCCCCGTCTCCCCTCCCCCTCTCTCCCTCATCTTTCTCCCCATCTCTGTCTCTCTCCCGTCCCTCTCTCCCTCATCTTTTATCCCCATCTCTGTCTCTCCCCCGTCCCTCTCTCCCTCATCTTTCTCCCCATCTCTCTGCCTCTCTCTCTTGTCCCTCTCTCTCCTTCATCTTTCTCCCCATCTCTGTCTCTCTCCCATCCCCTCTCTCTCCTCTCCTTCTCCTCCGTTCCCCCCTCGGCGGGGTGAAGTCGTAGCGCACCTTCCTTAATCAGCCCTCGGTGTAACCGACCTGCCATCCTCTCTCGCTGCGAGGCAGGGAACACTCAGGCTTTCAGGCCCTCATCCCTCCACTCATCCCCCCCCTCCTCTCTCCCCCCTCTCTCATCTCACCCCTCATCCCTCTGTCGCTCTTTTGATGTACAGAATGAGTGCGGAGGGGCTTCTTACCTTCTCCTCCAGTCTCATCTGTGATTAATTCACAACCCCAAAACAGTGACTTCCTCTTACATTAATTTCAGAAGAAATGTGGCACCTGCATGGCAGACAAAAGAGAAGCTAAGCCGGGCCGAGGATGCCTGAATGTTGAATCCTTTCCTGTAATAAATCATTACTCATTAGGGACCTGTGGGCACCTAAATGACTTTAACAAATTAGCGTGTCTGGTTTAATAAGACCTTCCGTTACGTTGACGTAGGAGGGGAAAAAAAGGGACGTGATACATGCGGTTTAAGAAACTCGGATATTCTTTTTTACCCATCCTGCTTTCTGATTCAAGATGAAGAGTGTTGACGGTGGCGTACTGGGCAAAGTAATGAAAAGCGTGGCCGTGTATCGCAGATGAAACAGTGACCATCTGTGTTGCTAAATTGACAAGTCATTCTTCTGACAATGCGAGCAGGCCAGAAGTGCAGTGTTTTTCGGATGGCCGACGATTTGAGTTTTGATTCGAGCCCAGGGACGCGACAGGTGAAGAGTTTGATCAATCGTGACAAGCGGCGCGGTGAGACCTGCTAGGCAAGCCAAGCTGTAAAAACCGCCTCCTAAACCTTCATTTGTTTACATTTATAGGATGAGCAGGAAAAAAAGACGAAAAAAAAGATGACAACAAATAATTCGGTTTCCCTGTGTTGTCTACCAACTGAATCTTGTCTTTCTGTTTGGTAAGGAAGACCAAAGCCAGCAACAGCTGGATTCCTGATTAGAGAGGATTCAGATGTACCAGAGCTACAACCATGTTGCAACCACTTCTGAGACGACTGGGGCGTGCAAACAACACGCGTGTCTCTTTAATGCCATCTCGTTCGTACGGCTTTCATCCAAAACGACGTAGAAATAGTGCATGCAGTAAGTGCAACAGATAATAGATACATTTTTCACCTTTCACCAGATGCATGTATTCAGTATACATTGATATACACACATACATACATGTGTGTTCAGATACAGACAGTACACAAAGTGCAGTGCCTCTAACAAATTATTTAGGATCAGAATGACACAATTCTAACAGTAGAATGCATTCTGCGAAATGTACCATATACTTCTCAACATGCAACTAAGTGATAACTTTTAGGGAGCTATACTGAGCATGGTACACCCCATGCCTTAATATACTCCTCTAACAATCTCCGCCATAAGTAGTCCAGGTTAAGCCGTTTGTTTGTGTGTGTGTTCTGCGAGGGATCGGGGTTTTAACGTTCCAGTAACCATGGCGATAGCTTCACTCAGAGTTTCACTACGTGGAAGGAGGACGGAGCGGGATCCGCATCAGTATGGGGGCAGAGAAAACAAGAGAAGGAGAGGGAGGGAAGGGAGGGAGGAAGAGAGAGAGGAGGAAGGGCAGAGAGAAGGAGGGGAGGAGAGAGGGAGGATATAGATGATGGGAGGAGAGAGGGAGAGTGAAGAGAGGGAGACAGTAAGAGGGGGAAGAGAGGAACAGAGAGAGGGAAGAGAGAGAGAGAGGTGAGAGAGAAGGGAGGGAGGGAGAGAGAGGAGGGAGAGGGAACAGAAGAGGGAGAAGGGAAGAGGGAGAAGGGAACAGTAAGAGAGAGAAGAGGGAGAGAGGGGAACAGAGAGAGGAGGGAGAAGGGAAGAGGGGACATAAGAGAGAGAGAGAGGGAGAGGAGGGAGAGAGAGAGAGGGAGGGGAGAGAGAGAGAGGGAGGGAGAGAGGGAGAGGGGAACAGTAAGAGAGAGAGGGAGAGAGCAGGCGAAAGAGTCATAAAATCAAGAGAAAGAGAGCCCCAAACGAAGGATGAAGGAGGAAGAGAGGGGGCGAGGAAGAGGAGGAGGACAAAGGAGGGCGAGAAGGAGAGAGAGAGAGCGACACGGACAGAGAGGGAAGGAGACGGATACAAAGAAACGGAAGAAGTCAGACTGGCCACGGTGAAAAAGGGCGAGCAGAACCAAATGAAAGCGGGGGAGGGGGGATGGGGGTGGAGGGAGTTGGACAAGGCAAATGTCAGACTTAAAAAGAGGAGAGGACATACTGTTAGAGAGGTGAAGGAGACACAAAGAGAGAGAGAGCCATGTGCCGCAAGGGTAAGCGTCAGAGGATGATAGTTCATGTTTGAAGCATGTTGCCTTCACACTGCCTCACAATGGACTCCAATTTAATCTGTAGCCTCGCCGGTTTCCTCCGCCTCGACGGCTTGCCAGCCAGGGCCCGCGAGCGGAGCTCCATCAAGGCTCTGTGATCCTGTCCTATCTTCTGTAATCCCTGCATTCCATTCAGAGAACGGTTCCACAGGGCACGGAGCATCAACAACACGGGGTTGGAGGAAGCACTGATACGTGCATTAATCGGAAATAACACCCGAGCCATCGGAGGCCCGTGTTTTTACCTCCTTGCAGCTCCACCAAAAAACCGCCCAGCCGGGCGTCGCTGCCGTTCTCAGCCTCGGTCGCCGTCCTCGGTCGCCGTCGCGTTCGGTTTGATTCTTGTCGCGGCCGGGCTGAGGTATATCGTCGCTGTTTACATGGTGCCAAGCCTTCAGGGGGTCGATGTTCTCAGGTTCACATGGAGCACTGCAGCCCATTTATGATTGGTTTGTTTTACTCCGTCAATTACCCTTGGGGCAAAACAAATAGCAGGTTTGTCCATGGACATGCCATCAAGAGAAAGACAGTTCATGGTGACATGAAATGCCCCATAACCTGTAATCAATCATAGACATACACAGACACCTTGTTCAATTACCAAGACAACAGCTTCTGCCAGCATTTCCCTCTACAGCATGGCAGATTCACCAATGTTGTACCTCAGGTTAATTGGATGGCAGTAATAGAATTCCTGCTGAAATACTCATTTTTTCCCCCTCTTAAGTAACTCGTTTTAAAAAAAAACAGCATAAAAATGCTTATTAGGGACTTGGGAGTCACAGTTTGAAATTGGCGGACGCCATTGATGTGGACCACATCATGCTGATTCTCCAGTGTCAGGGCAACTTCAGTTCCAGCAACAACAGAGATAGCTATCGGGTGTAATTAAAGATGTTATTACCTGAACGCAGACCTGCTTCTAATTGCATGATGGGACCCTGGACAGGAAGCCACGCTGTTCAATATTTCGACCAATCACTGTCATCTGAATCACACTGAATCCGTGTATTAGCAGGGTGGGTGGCTGATTAGTGCTGATAGCACACCAAAATGGAATTCTATTTTTACCCCCCCCCCCCCCCCCCTAGTAAGAGAGCATGCCAATACAAACAGTCTTGTAGTTTAACTGAAAATGCCCGGCTTGAGAATTTCAACCATATCTCCACCATATCTCCATCACATCTCCACCACATCTCCACCATATCTCCATCACATCTCCCCATCCTCAGCATTGCTGTTCACAAAGCCAATCTTGCCGTTCCGGTTGAACTCTTGACATGCGATGTGCCTGCAACTCCATCATATTCACTCGACGGACGCTCTCCGCCAAAAACCATGTATAGAGGAGGATTTAAGAAGGAACCTCTTGATCTTGCAGTCGAATGCTGTAAGCGTTGAGCGGTCCCAATCCGCATCGTGCGTAACAGTGCACTTGGAAAGCATCAAGGATTCAGGAGCTCGCGGTTCCACGTTGCTCTTTGTTTGCGTTCTCGTGTTCCATGCGAACACGTGACCATTTCTGTTCTCGTAGCGCTTCAAGGGTACCTCTGAACATCACGGCGAGCCAGGCTTCTGTTCTACCTCTTCGCAGGACGGATTGGAGGTGAGGGAGAGTCTACCCTGCCCGCGCGAGCTCTTAATTAGGTGCCACTCACCTCCCCTCGCCTCTCTGCTCCTAATTCACTGTTACAGGGCTGTAGAGCATTAGGGTAATAGTAGTCACCGCCGCTATCACAGATCTGGAGTGATTACTCACAAGAAGGGAGTCTGGCTACAACTGGACATTACATTTGCAATCATCATCATTTCCCGCCCGTTCTGTAAACAAACGTCCTGCAATAACGTCCCCAGGTCGCGCCCACACACACACTCACACACACACACACACACCGGCTGTCCACTAAAACAATCAACAAACCAAGCAAATGTATTATTTCTATTACAGGTGACGGCATGTTTGGGTTTTGTGCTCCAGCAAAATAATGGCAGGGAGGCAGCGAGGGAATTCTCCAACTCCCTTTTCATATCTCTGTTCCAGCGCTCAGGTTTCAACTGGGTCACTGGACCATGGAGCGTGTTCCTAGGCATTTCACTCAGAGGAAAAAGACAAGGCCAGCAGGCGTGTCATTCCCTGGTATAAGAACTAGCAGCTTGAGGACAGTTATTATAACGCGTACGCAAACAGAAATCAGAGCTCGCTGCTTAGGTAATACATCCTGCTGCAGTTACTGATGCGAGGGTACAGCCATGCCCTAAGTGGGTCCCCTGGTTTAAGGCCCTTAGCTTTCAGGTGATGCTGTGAAGACATTAAAGCAATGAGCAGGAATCCAGAGACAGAATGCCCCAGGCGAACAAGTATAATACTTTAAGTATATCCAAGTACAAATATACTTATCTAATGAAGTTTTTAATAGGCATGTGAACTCACAAAACCAGTACATTTTAAGCACATTTCCAACTGTGCAGACAAAGGTAGTGAAAAAAGGAATAAAACTGTCATTTTAATGCTCTAAAAATGAGATATAAGTTCAGTTTTAGCGCTTGGGTATAACAGGTCGACGCCTGGAAGAGCTGTGCGTTCAACCCGATTTCCCAGCTCAGTCTCTTCATCCTGGCAGGATGAAGATTCTAGAAGGCGACGTCTGCCTTCTAGAACCTTCATCCTAAAGAGGAAGAATCCTTCCTGTTCCTTACCGCCTCCGCCCCCCCCCACGTGAGTTGTAACTTATCTTATTCCAAGATTTAAAACGAGCCCGTTTATGTCTTGTGCGTACGCGCGTGTGTGCGGAAGCGAGCGTGTGTGCTTTTTAGATTCTTTCCATCTCCTTGTTTTCTACTACAGGAAGTGAGGGCAATGTAGGACAAATGTTCTTCTGTCAAAGGTAGACACACACTCTGTGTTTTGACTGGATTTTTCTCTTTGCAGACTGAAAAGTAAGGTTGTCTCCCTCATGAATACTGATTTCTGCCTGTTTCACGGTGGCACAACATTATAATTGAAACAGATTCTAGGCCTAGGACATTCAGGTCAAGGTAGATTATGAGAGATATGGCGAAATATGACAAGTTATTTTACCTGTATTATTCTCACAAATGCCCAATGCATAAACATGATTTATGATTTGTGTGTTGGGTTTCTAGTCATGCGTACACCACTCGGCATGGATGCATGCGATAAGACAGGGACAAACTGTCTACACAACATTTAGAAACCCTTTATGTTTCATATGAAATGACGTAAATCTCTTCACTCCAGGTGAGTCACGCAGACAGAAAGCACACAGGATGAAGCCCGACACTCAAAAACAGCATGGGCAGCCATGTATTGGTTGAAGTATTCAACATACTGTTGTAGACATTTCATCATAGTTCTTTTTTTGGAAATGGCTCTTTGTCAAAGAATGTATTTACTTTGTGATCGAAACAGCAGAGAGCTGCCTGGGATTTGTTCATCGGTTAATTGGTTGATGATGATTGGCCGAACATTCCCCCCCTGGCAGAATAAAACTTAAGGAGGCTGATTAAAGATGGAGGCTGGTTGGGGGGAGGGGAGGGGGGGGGGGGGGGGGGGGGGCTGGGGTGGAGTCCACACCAAAGTCATGATGGATGCGTGCTTCAATTAGTCTAGCTGTTAACGCTGACAGTCTAGCTGAAACACAGCACAGGCAATACAGACTACCAAACTCTGTGGATCAGTCTGTAGACCACAGTGCAGGTGTGCAATGTGACCTAGAAGGATGTGGTCCGCGACTGCACTATCGTTGACCGAATGCTCTCGTGAAGGAGAGGGAGGGAAACTGTGAACACGGCAGTGTGGCTTACATCGCATGCTGTCCACCTGCGGTAAAAAAAAAAATCAAAAAAACGTCGAGCCACTCTCGTGTCGAGTGTTCTTCATCACTTAAATAGCGTCAATGACCCTCAGCAAGGGCACGTTTGAGTCCCGCAGGAACCGCTAAAGACTAGTTGCCGTGGCGCTCTCTTTTATCAGAAGGGCCCCATTCAAGGCAGTTTATAGATTTTTCATTGTACTCCACCTCATAAGTGAAGATACAAAGTGACGGTGGGGGGGGAAAGCTAAACCTCTCTGTTAAGCGGTAAAACGTGCAGATAGATAAAGGACAGGTGTCTGTGAGCAGGAGGTGGGAAATATTACCTTTGTGAATTGATATGTGTTGTTACGACAGCGTGTGTCTGAGGTAGGATGCTACCGAGCTAGCATGGCTATCTATTGGCAGAATGTCAATCTGGCAGCTAGAAGCTTTTGTTCACTTCTGTAGGGATTTGGCCATCTTGGTAAATATAGACTATCTGATTATAATGTAGAACAGAATGTGGGGTATTTACTGTTGGCATGCTAGGAAGAAACTTCTACAGTGACAGAACAATAATGTGTTTAGTTTTCAGACTTGTTCGTACAGAGCTTGAGAAGGATTTGAAACTGGGATGTTTTGTTCTGTAGTCATGTACCTATACCAGACACGTTCCAAACATGTTCCTATACCAGACATGTACCAAACATGTATCTATACCAAACATGTATTCATACCAAACATGTACCTATACCAAACATGTTCCTACATGTATCTATTAAAAACATGTTCCTATAACAAACATGTACCTATACCAAACATGTATCTGTACCAAACATGTTCCTATACCAGACATGTACCTATACCAGACATGTACCAAACATGTACCTATACCAGACATGTTCCTATACCAAACATGTTCCTATACACTATCCACTTCCAGGCGTGCTTTGATCACGTTTAAAAACAAACAGGAATGACCCTGTTTTCCTTAAGGGTAGGAGGCGTCTCAGCTCCTCTAACTTTGTGGCATGTTTGTCTGCCCACATTACCGAGGTTTAACAGTAAACAGTTTTAATCAGGGCAACGACGGGGCAAACGCCATCAGCCACAAGTTGTTGTGTGCGTGACAGAAGAAGCGAATCCAATTCAATGAGCTTTGTCTGTTCTTATGATCGGAGGGCACATTATGTGTCCCCCCAACTGGCAGTTGCACTGCCCAGAAACAGTCCCAGTTTGTCACTTCCTCTGGGGAGCGATTAAGAATTCAAGTGTGCGCATCATTAATGGCTCCTTCTGACAATTCCAGGAGATATGCATGTAATTCACCGAGGTCACCTCTGCAAGGCTCTTGGAGTTATTGCCAGAGGTCAAATGTCACGTATGACTGTCTGGAACGCATGTCAACCAGGAGGGCAAATTATCCAATTGATGTTGAGGGGTTGGCAATATGACTTTTGAAAACATGGCTTTGCTTTTAGTGTAATGTGTTGGGGCTCGAGCCGTGCAGCTTTGGAAAATGACAGTGAACCAGAACTCATGCCTGTGGCTGTGCTCCTCAAAACCAAGTGATTACAATTCACGTGCCTCTCCACAGTGAAAACGTGGAGCGAGTCGCTAAATACGACCACCAAATACGCTTTCGTTAAAATACGTGTTTAGTACGTGTTCATTATAGAGTTGGGCACTTCAATGGTTTTGCTGCTAGGTGCAAATGCACCATCTGGAAAGAATGTTGAACACAGCTGCGCACTTGATGTTCCGCACAAGTACCTGACACACTTTCATTCTCGCCAGCTAAGACACTGGATGACATCACTCGATGTCGGTTTTGTTCATCTCGCAAGGTTATCCCTGTTTCTCGGCAGATTTTCTCGAAGCACCTGAGGTGCCTAAAGAAAGCGTAATCGCCTCCTGCTGTGAAAGGCGCGTCTCGCAGGGGCTCTGCACGACGGCTTTGCTCCCATCGCGGCAGGAGGAAGCAGAAAGATCTCGGTCTTTCATCAGATGCCAAGGAACTTGAAACTGTGTTTCATTAAACCGTTTACGCCCCGTGACTTCAGCCTCGCCTTTGAAGCAAACTTTATGACACAGTAGTTTAATTCCAGTGAAAGTCCACTAAACTGAATAATCACGTTGGTCATAACCCACAGTTTAGTACACTGGCTTGATGCCTAAACTGGCTATTAAATGTTTATATCACACCATTTGTGTCAAAGCAGCTGATGGTGGGAATACAGGCAACAATCCACGTTGCAGTTTTGCAAGTAGATTGATTCTGCAGTGTCATTTTGACTGTTGTCCACTAAATCTACAGTGGCCTGCCTTTTCCCATCCCAGTTAGATGCAGAATCTCAGGTGTAGAATGACCTTATGCTTGAAAGTAGTGGTGACATAGGGTTAGAGTTAGGCGAGCGCAAACTGATCTTACAGACTCGAAGACCAGGCTGGAACATTGGAATGTGCTTGGTTCCTTGCAGACAAGCCTAATACCTTCCAGACTTTATGTTTTTTTTGCTGCAGCAATAATTGATGGAGGTACTTTCTCAAGTAAATCTTCTTTTTCCCATTGCCTACTTAGATTGATGCTTTTCCAAAAATGTACATCAATTACTGGAACCCACATTTACCGATGTTCCTGGACTTCAGTTGCGAGTGTTGGTGTAACGCTAATGTGGAGATCTGTGCAGCAGATCTGTCATGACTTTCCATTAGAAGGCTGGTCTTTTATAATTTAGATTGATACATTAGTTCAGTTTCTCCACCAGATGAAGTAGTCGACAGAAGTGCACACAGAAAGCATCGTTCATAACTTGATGTCTTTAATTCATTAGCTTGTAATTGGTTGAAGAGACGCAGTAGGACCAATGTAATTAACAACACAATTATTGGATCAATCAGCACCAATTAGGGTTGGGTGGCGATCACTCAGGAGTAACTAAAGGCTAGGGGAAAAAAATGATTAAATACCATCCAACCACACCATCACGCTGCTTAATTTCTAAGGGATCGATGCAAGAACTGAAGCGTTCGAAATAGTTGACAAACCTGTTGACCGTAGAAGAGAACACAAACACATATATTTGAAAACACTTTGACGGCTTCTGCCTGTCCTTCAAATGCAGAATTTGATGTAACATCACTCATTCATTTACTGATTAAATAGGATTCATTAATTCACTCTGTAAAAAAAAAAAAGAAGCTCTTGACCTTTTTCATATCTGTTGCTGGCCCAGCTGTGGTGTTCACTTTGTTTTAATTATAGGGCCATTCTCCAGCTTCACTGCTCCTTGAAGCCTATAAGGAAACAATTTGTACCGATTGAAGAAGTATTGAAGAAATACACGTGTTTAATACTCAGTCTTCTGTCTGTCTGTCTTCACCCTGTTTACCACAACAAGCAAGGTTGCCTTCAGACCAGTCTGGTTAGATTGTGGAGCTTCGAAAAGCTTTCTTTTTCCCCCCTTTTTTAAAATTCGACTTGTTTCATTTGCGTGTCTGCGGGCTGTGTGTGAAACTCATGTCACTGAAACAGCGGGCACCTCCAGTGGCTGAAAGTGCTGCGATAAAAAGAAAGGCTGTTTAAATGGGAGAACGCAATGTCACACATGGAACGTTTACCTGGCACTTAGTACCGTAAATACATTAAGACCGTACCAGTGCACAGTTTGTGTGCGAGTGAAACGCATAAAGGATCTGCAGTAACAACAACTCCAAATAGATGATGCCAACCCATCAGTGACCTGTCCCTCTGGTTCACTGTGGGCCGCTTTGAATCTAAATTATGATCTTTTCCCATCAGTGTGGATTACTGGAATGGTGTACTGGAGAAGTCCTTTCTCAGTGGGTTAAACTGATCCGAATCTTTGAAGCTTTGAAGGTGACTCATTTAACCCTTGGCTAGGGCTAATCTGTTTGGATTTTGTGGTCTGTTCGAACAGCCTGTATTCCTAGATAAGAGCCAGTAGGAGCAGGGAAGGAACTCAAGTGCTCCGATTTTTAAGGGATTTGGAATTTGAGCTGCAGCATGCTGGCAGTGGAGCCAGGGGTGGGGCAGCAAGGGGGATGGAATCTCAAATCAGCATCACATCTGTTCTCTTGACCTCGGAGATATATATATATATGTAAAAAAAAAAAAAGTAATATGGCTTATGGAGCATCCATGCTGTTTCTGCTGTAATTGCATATTCAAGTTTCGAGTTGTTTCTTTCACAGGGAAACTCGTGTTCTGCTGTTATCAGAAAATTAGACGTAGAGAACGGCGTGGGAGTCATAGATAAACCCGGCCTGCTCTTCCCTTCCATTCAGCATTGTAATGTCGATGCCCGATGAATATAAAACCACCCTGCTTCAATAGATTACACCGAGCAAAGTTGATATATCGTTCTACATCCCGAGCTATCCCTTCCCCTGCCATAGTACTAAATTCACTCTGGGACACGAATGTGGGGCATGTTCCATTGAATGAGACTGGTTCATACAAAAGGGGCAGCCAATCAGGTCTCAACATATGTAGTAGTAACACACAGACACACACAAAAAGTCTTAATACCTGAGGAAAAACGATTGACTTTGCCAAATAGGCACTACTGTAGCAACACTTGTTATTTGATGTCTATGAATGTGGGGAAGCAGGTCTGCAGACGTAGATCTTCATTTCACAGTCACCTTTCTGTTTTCGGCTTTGTGCCTGAAAATCAACGCGTGACGCCGATTTCAAACGATGTCATTTGGGCAAATCTTCTGCCATTATAATTTGATTCGATAAATATTCCATGATATACTCGTGCTCGTTTTCATTTGTCTGTATGATAACATTAATGAATTGTTAATAATAATATTAGCCAAATCAAACACAAACTGCCTGAGAACTGCTCGAACAATCAGGGCTCGGTCGGGCGCATGGCGGAGCCTCTGATTAATAATTCAAATCTGTGTTTATCTGTGTTATGTGCCCTTTCCAGTAGCACCGAGACCCAAGCCAACTGCATAATTAGACAAATATTGTTCTTTCTTAATGGGCAGGGAAAAGGACCAAGGAAAGAACCAGCTCCAACAAGCAGAGGACTCTCACCTGAGCTCATTCATTAGGCGTTTACATTATTTATCACAGGCGACCAGGGAACTGTCAAGAGGACCCGCAGCAAAAGGATCCCAGTGTCCCTGTACTTGAACTTCCACCCCCTTGCTCTCGCTTTGCCTCTTCACACGGCAGCAGCGGTTGCACGTGCAGCCGGCTACGTGGCGTCGGGCTGGGCGATGTTGGCTGAATTAGCACCCCTGAGCCACAGTGACGTTTTGACCCCCCCCTTCACCTCGCAGGCATCGAAAGCAAAGCTACCAGGCAAGCTGACGAGAGGCGTGGGAAGAGACATACGGCCACGTTTGACACCTGTCGCGCTCCGCACGTCTGAGAAGCTGCCTCCTGTTGAAGATTTATTTCAATTCAAGCTTAAAATACCAGCAGCACCTGAGTGTAACGTCAGCCACTGTTGGGAAGGCGAGGCAGCGTGAGCACTCGTGAGCTAAGGATCACGGGATCTCGTAGACTCTGAAATGAAACGCCGTCTTCCTGCAGGGACTTTTGGTCAAATTCGAGATATATTTTTCTTTTTTTAAGTCTCTAAAATATTGTGAACTTGTCGGATATTTAAGATCATTTAAGAGGGAAATATGTGGAGTTGCCCAGCAAACGAACGGTTGATCATCAGGAGGAGAAACACTAGCTCTACATTCCCATAGCTCACTCTCTTGACGCCCTTACATTCACAAGATAATTGCGGGACAATCCATTCAATTTAAAACATTGATGAACCAACCAGAACAGTGTTTATGTATTTATATTTCATAAAAATGGAATGGGGGAAAAAAAACAAAAAAAACAATCAATGCGGTACACATGCATGAGTGATTACTCATGCATGTCTTAATGTCCTCTGGCACCGCTGCACAGCTGTCTCAGCGAGTCTGTGTTCGTCTCCTCCCTTCTCGGAGTGTGAAGGCTCCCCCAGCGCCCCCCCCCCCATTCCCCTGCCCCCCCTCTCCCACACGCACTCACCCCCCACACCCCACCCTTTCCTTCTCATATGAAGATGATCTAAAGTCAGGCAGAGGGTGCCTGGAGAGTGCATGTGCTGTGTGCTAATTCCCCGGTGACAAAGCTCCTCTTCAAATGCATGAACTCATCAGAGAGAGAAAGCCAACAGTCCCCCTCTTCTCCTTTTCAATTTCAGACTAATGAAAAAATTTGCAACTGGAAATGGAGGCTATGTGTCTGTGTGTGGGGGGTGGGGGGGTGGAGGAGGAGGAGGAGGCAAGGGAGGGAGGTGAGGGTGGCTGGTGGTGGTGATGGGAGGGAGGTTTAATAGCACTGAATGAGAATGGTGTGTTTTTTGGGGTCTGGGCGTGGGTGTGTGTGTGTGTGTGGGGGGGGGGAAGCGCTCATTTTAGGGGGGCATTGTGGAAATGTTTTGAAAGCAGAAACCACTGAAAGCAGTCGGGGGAAAACCAAGTGGCCACCCACTCGGTAGGGTTAGGGGTTATTATGCTAATTATCCATAAACACACGTCTTTCCTCATGTGGGTGGGAGGCTAGGGGAATGTAGAGTGGACTAGAGGCCTGTGTGGATATAAGGAGCTAATAGTAAATGCTCTCCGCATGCTAGGATCTTTCTTCAAAAGATACTTTAATCCCTTAAACCTGCAAATGAATTAGAAAACATATCTTCCCCTACACTACTCTCGGTTTGATTATCCTGACGTTCCTTTCTGCCCCCCCCTCCCCCCCCCTGTAAACAGAAAGCAACG
Organism: Plecoglossus altivelis; assembly: GCA_036571765.1. NCBI lineage: Eukaryota > Metazoa > Chordata > Actinopteri > Osmeriformes > Plecoglossidae > Plecoglossus > Plecoglossus altivelis. The sequence continues at coordinate 7,506,829 of BROE01000026.1, forward strand.
GAGGGGAGGATTGTAGGGCTCCTTGCGAGAACTCGTCTCTGAACACACCCCCGGACATCCCATGCTGATTCCGACCCAGATAAGCTGGGGATTGGTGAAATGGACAGAAAAATCTAATTCCATTTGTCTTGGTCAAGATTATTTCAAGCCGGGTTTAAGGGTAGCTGCAGTCAGCTCGACTCGGCTCCTGTTCGTGGGAGATAAAATCGTCTCACTCGACAGGTGTGCAGGAAACGGGTAGGGCTCTCCAAGGGAAAGCTTGACCGCTAATCAAGAGGTCTCCATGTCCTAATCCCCTCCTGTATATTGCTTCGGATGAAAAAATGTCTGCTGAACACATACACCTTTTGAGCACATTGTCTACGAGCTGACAGAGATGGGAAGCAGTTAAACACAGTCATCCTCCGCCTGTTTTTGTTTTGTTGGTTTTTTTCCACCAACATCTGCTTCTAACCAGAAGGTCTTGATGTGGAAGAGTACCGCCAAATCTGCCTCGGAGGAGACAAGTCCTCATTTGAAATGATACTGTGCCATTTGATTTACGTCTCCAGACTCCAGATTCGCCACGTGATATAAGCGCTCTTGTTCTTGGTTGCAAGGCTGTTTATTATACCGGGGTAGAAATTCGGAGTTTCACAAGAAAGTGATTTCAAAGCCCATGATGGCAGCAGTAAGGCTTTGGTTGTGAGTCGTTCCTCAATACTTAAATCCCACCTTAAGGGTGTCTTGTTCCTGATATGGCTGTTTCATACCTCTGGAAAACCAAGCAACAATTAACACACGAACCTGTGCTGAATACATGGGTATATATATATATACAGTATACACGGTATATATTAATGGATGAATTATTGAGCAGCTGTCTTGATTTATACCAAGCAACAGAACAATGAAAACTCCCTGCAGGCCAAGAACAGACCCTGAAATATTTCTCCAGAAAGACTTGGTATCCGCATCAATTATGTATCGAAACCAGGAGACGAGTACCTCACAGGCCTCATCAATGTAGACAATGTCGATACTTCATATAAGACACTTGTCCATGTTACGCAGCAGTGAAAGCAGGTTGCGCTCTAGCAGATGTCTTCGGGCGTGTTCTGTGAGACCGCGGCAGGGGGGTGGACGTTGGAGCTCCTGAACCATCTTTCTGCACGTACGCTGCGGCGCAAAGACCGGACGTCAGGGGCGGCCATCTTGTTTTTTTTGTGCGCGTTTTTTTTTCTTTCATTTGAAACCTACTGGGTCGAAACAACAGTTTAATTCTAGTTGGATTTGTTTCATTTGGCTTGTTAAGTAACTTAAGTGAGCAGCAGTTTTACTCGTAGCTCATATATTTGCAATGAAGTTTGATTGGGCATTTTTGCAATGTGTTTACAAGAGGGTGGAAGCATTTTAGTGCATATTCTTTGTAGCAAAACATTAACTACCACATGCTCATGAAGGCTAAGCTTATAAATAATAAAATTGATGTTTTATTGGATGTCTCCACCACTTCCAGTCTTCCATATTAAGGATAATTTATTGGACTATAACTAATATACGCACAATGTCACCTAACAAGACAAATAGCAAGCCATTACTTGTGTACAGTAAACTACAAGTTTGCTGTAGTCATCAGTGTTTGTAGTCATCGTTAAGCATCAGTAGGCCATTGGCGATCTTATGACCCTGTTACAGATTTTAATTCTGAAATATCTCTCTTGCACGGGCTTTACCAATGAATCCCTTTTTAAGTTCATTAAGATCTCCAATGCAGCCACAATGTGTGATGCCAAACTTTATGGAGGACTGCTGAATTCGGGTGAGTCTTATGGAAGAAATAACAATAATTGGTTTTCCAAGTGGAAAGCTCTAATGTCTACGTGAAGAAAAAAAAAGTACTTTCAACTCACAACTGTGCAGCCAAAATGGCACAGAGAGACAACGATTCCTATCATTTAATTTATCTTTCTCTGTGTAAAATATTTGAGTTGGAATCAGTAATTATATACAATCCCCCCCGTTCCCTTGCGTGGGTGTGAGAGATGGCCTTCTTTCCGCAGGATTTGATACCAGGGCCCGAAGACACAGGAACCGACTTGCTGGCTTTTCAAGATGGGGGAGGCCGAGGGGGGGGGGGAGGTGGAGAATTGGAAACTGTCTTTGGATTCAACCACCCCTTTTTCTTTTACTGTCCCAGTTATACCAATGTATTTTCTAAGAGGAAAAAAAAAAACTTGATTGCTGCTCGAGTTTTTATTAATTTAGCGATATGATGAAAATGATTAGTCCCCTATTTCAAACCCTGCTCCCTCCAGGGTGTGTGAGGAGAGTATCTGCAGCGAGAGGAGAAAAAAAGAAATCTTAATTACAGCTGTCACAGACCGACGCCATGTGTGTAGGCTCCTCTTTGCATATCAAATGTATCTCTCTTTTTGGATCGTAGTCGAACTTATCACAAGATGCCTCCCCCTCCCCCCCCACCCCTCTCTTGTCTCTGTTATCAAAGGAAAGTTCTGATTCCAATATCGCGGGAGACATATTTCCCCCCGCAGTCCTTCAGAGATAGTTCCTTGCGCACTGAGCGATGAATTCTCCGGTGATTTCTGTCTCTTGTCTCCATCCCCTCTGACATCTCTCACCTCTGGCAGGTGTCTCCGTGGCCCACGGCCACATCCACATCCCAAACACCACCGCAGCCACAAGCTATGTTGTGAAGTCAGCCCTACACACTGTTGTGTAGGGATCACGTGTAAAAAAAAATATAAAAAAAACTTCAGATCCGACCTCTCCGATGACCTATTTTCACCCTAACGTTGACTACCATGGGTTCAATGCACATCATTTTAATGTACATTTTATGCACGAATATCGTAGTCTGCCATCCTTTTATCCTATTTTATTTGTTTATTTCATGCACCGGAGAGGAAGGACAGCGTCCAATTTTGTTGTTCCATGACAAACAATCTTCTTTTTCCCACGCACCTTGGGAAGAAATTCATCTCCCGGAACATTTACGAAATATATATTTACGTCTACATATGCTGATAAATGTCACATTACACATTTTTATACAACCGGTGCATGCCGTCTAAACGCATTTGATGAGTAAATGTCTCCTTCTCAAACATCTAACCCTGCACTATAAGCCAGGAATAAGAAGCCCTATCTGCTTATAAGTAATCTCCAAGTAAAACATCAGGAACTCAGCCACTACAGTTGAGCGCAAGTCTCACACCACACGGCGCTAGTTGATTAGCTGATGGCTGCCACTTAATGGCATAGATAGATTGAGGTGAACGCTCTCATTCAAGCACTGCTGAATCTTTGACCACATCAGTATTGATTTTTGTCACCAGATAGTGGCAGCGCGACAGCTGATAGATTGTGAAGGATACACTTCATTACCTCGGAGCGTCTTCTCCCCCCCCCATCTGCCACCTAAATCTTTCCTGCTTCTTCTTCTTTCGTTCAAGGTGGGGGGGGGGGGGGGGGGGGGGGGGGTGAAGCCCTCATCCGCGCCCACGCTGTCGTGAAAGGAGAGGACCCTGTGCGCAGACACTCTCTCTCCTCTCTCCTCTCCTCGCCGCCGAACACAAAGAGAGGAGGAGGAGAGGAGGAGGCGCGAGATGAAAGCAGACCGGCACTGAGGACAGTTGAGTCATTCCTGCCGTCGGTGGACTCGGTCGACGAGACGTCTCCTGTGCTGGTAGGCAACGGTCTGAATAGCCTGCGAAGCGCTCCTCATCCATACACGCTCGCTAACACACGTACGCACACGCACGCACCTTCCTGCTCCCCGCTGTTTGATATGATTGCTCTGTGATTATCAGGTGTTTTCATCTTGTACAGTGGCTAGAGCTTCGTAAAAAGGGCTGCCCAATTAATGCAAATAATGGGAAGGTTTCTTAAAGGCAAGCCTGGAGTGGATTCGGATGAACGTTTAATTGAAAGGGAAAAATGAATATGACGTTGATTAAATGGCAGACCTGAACATTAGGAGGTGTGTTTAAGGAGAGGAAGAAAGGAGAGATACAAAAAACGAATAATATAAAATTATACATCCTTTGTCCTGCTTGTACAATATTCACCCTGGTTCCATTAAGCTTATTGTTCCAGGAATCCCCCTCAAATGGGTCAGGTTACTTTTCTTTAAAAGTATCGTCATTTGGGTGTTCTGTGATGTGGCACCTGCGATTCAGCTCCTGTTTCATACTTAATCAACTCTGAGTCCAGCTGCGGGGTCCTCTGGTGTTCCATAATGGAGGGTACTAAAGGTTAAACCAGCCCTTCTGAACACGCAAGACACACGACACAAAGAGTCACCTCTTCCCTTTTCATGCAAATACCACTGGCTGCATGGTAACACTCCAGCGATTCAGCGAGGTGAACCCAGGAAGGCGTGAAAGGGGTTAAATATCAGGCCATGCATCTCATTTTCTTACTGTCACACATCAGAAACCGAACAACAGGCTGAATGAAATGCATCAAGCAAGCGACGGCTGTTTGCATGGCTGGACTCGAATCTTAAAGAAATCGAATGTGCGCGGACAACCTCCCGATTGGCTTGTTTTCAATGCGGAATACAGAATGACTTCCTCAACTGACTCGTGTCGGCCGTGGTTTACAAATGTTTCTCTCAGTAATGTGTCTGTGTTTCATATCATACAACACAAAACACATAAAAAGGCATTTGACAGGAATAAGGCTGTGCGACCGTTTTGAAATTTCCACTTGTAAACACTGCAACAATGTAAAACATATTGACTGCTTATGCAAACATGAAAGGAAACAGATTCGAGTGCTACATTTAACCCCTCCGATGGCCTAATGCAAACGCTCACAGCCCCCGGGCACGATGCTAAACTAGACTTGTGTCTTTTCTTTATCTTCCTGTTTTGGTAGACTTGACGCCGCACCGATGCCTGATTGCGCCCGCCCGCGGAACGCAAGCAAACGCGGGCGCGCGCGCGCACGTTTGTTTGTTTTCATCAACTGTGTAATGTAGTGGACGTAAATTGATGAGTACGGGCGAGTCGTTTCCTCTGCAGTGACCGGGCTCTGATTGACTTGTTTGAGATGTTGACAACCCCTCATTACTGTCCACATCAGCGTTGTCCTCTGCTGGGACGGACAGATTTCCCCACACTCAGCCGCTGAAAAAGCTCATCAAGATCCCTCCGCCCGTAATATCGCACCCCCGGCAAACGTCATAGTTGCGGCGCCACTTAACAGCCAATTTGGAGAATCTCAGCATTTCTAAAAGGTCCAATCAGCGTGCCACGCAGACCTTGAAAAGGGGGGCATTAGTGCGTCCGAAAGCCTTCCCTTTGTGTCCTTGCCCAGGTTGATGTAGTGTGTGTGGGGCTCAGCTAACACAGTAAACAATAGCTGTTCCTCCGGAGCAGTGCCTGGGCCTGGTCCTGGGGGTGTTTGCAGAGGATCGGGCTGTGTAAGCATTCAATGGCCTCTCCTCTCGTGTTCTCTATGACCCTGCTAGCTGCACCACGCGGAACACAAGCAGGGGTCGATGCCACGGGAGCACGTGGAACTGGTTGTCTAAACAACTATAAATCAACCAAACAAAAGTCCGGGAAAGGGTATATTGGTTCCAGAGCGGTGTGGGTTCTGGAATGTTCTAGTGTTCTAGTCTTGTTATTGTTGATCCTTTCTGAATGAGGCACACGGCAAGGTTTAGCTCCAGATAACCAGCCATTGTTTGTCCAGCATGTTCTCCCGGCAACATAATTAGAATGTAACTCCCCAAACCTAATCACAACCCTAATCTCAAACCTAACAACATCCACAATCCTAACCCAATTTTAACCAACTCTAGGGCTCACCCTAACTATAACCCCAACCTCAGCCAACCCAACCCAACATCAAACACAGAGTGAAATGCCACTGTAAATGTACATTTGGTTTTGAATGAGGTGAAACAATAAATACATAAAAACACAGACAGATCGTAAAAAAATATAGTTCATGCTATTCTTACAGTACAGTAACAATGTTGGCTTATGACCCAGTACTTTTGGTAACAGCAACAAGACCATGATGAATTGGGCCAAATCCATCTATTTCATTTTTTTAATTAGATTTGACAGTGTCCGTACACGACCTCCATTGAAAGATGGATCTATGACTGGTTTATTTATGAGACTGTAGCTATTTTGATTGTCTCGCCAATGGATCAGTCTTCAGGTACGTATCCAGGTAGTTAAATACTCAATCTGCATTTAACTACCATAACCTGGCGATATATCTGTACATCGATTCCAAATGCTGCACGTGTTACGTGCGTTGAAAACCCCCTGTCAATCCCAATCTGTTTGTGTGTGTGGTCCTGCTTGTTAAGGAACGCGCAGCCCTCCCAGAACCGTTATCCCACTAGAGGTGTGATAGGGTCTGTGGGGTGGAACAGGCAAAGACGGCGACGGGGATCTGATCGTCAGCATACCAGCCCTCCCTCCTCCTTCAGCCTCAGTGTGCGATGCTGAATGTAAACACAAGGCAGCCTCCGTCATGTGTCAGCCCCTTCACTCCCTGGTAGGTCTGCCTGTCTCCCTGCCTGCCTGCCTGCCTGCCTGCCTGCCTGCCTGCCCGGCTGTCTGTCTGTCTGTTCCAGTCCCCCTCCTCCATCGTACCCATCAACCCTACACACCTGCCATCCATCTCGTCATCAACCCAACGGTATTTCAACCCCGGTGTTCCCTCCACTTAGCCGCCAGATCGTCTGCTCTGTGTACACAGACAGGTCAACCAGGTCAACCACAGACAGGTCAACCACAGACAGGTCAACCACAGACAGGTCATAACAGGTCAGTCCTGCTGGCTGGAATCAGGTTAATTCAGCTGTTGACACGATCCTAACTTGCCTTGTTTCCATGTTCGCCAGCTCTGCCTACCCTGCCCCACCTGCCCTGCCCCACCTGCCCTTGCCTTGCCCTTGCCTTGCCCTTCCCCACCTGCCCTTCATTTGCCCTCTGGTATGTCTCTTGTTTCAATAACTCCTCCCCCCCCCTCCAAACTACTACAACTATGTTGTGCACTTGCACCTCCAGACCAGCCCTGATAGCATGGCAGACCCATTGAGTATCTGCCTCATTCAGTCAGTGACATCAACATTCAGCAGGGCTTTTAGAAATGAAACTAAAAGTGTCCTCTTATCGTAAATAGAAGGAAAAAAAATCTATTACCAGAAAATCCATTAGTATGAACGAGCCATGGACATGGTCAGAAACTGATGAGCTTGCTAAAGAATGAGGGAGTGGAGAGGGAGAGAGAGATAGAGAGAGGGAGAGAGACAGATAGAGAGACAGAGAGACAGATAGAGAGACAGAGAGAGGGAGAGAGACAGAGAGAGGGAGAGAGAGATAGAGAGACAGAGAGAGGGAGAGAGGGAGAGAGAGGGAGAGAGAGACAGATAGAGAGAGAGAAACAGAGAGAGGGAGAGATAGAGAGACAGAGAGAGGGAGAGAGGGAGAGAGACAGATAGAGAGACAGAGAGAGGGAGAGAGACAGAGAGAGGGAGAGAGAGACAGATAGAGAGAGAGAAACAGACAGGGAGACGGAGAGCGCGTCAAGGCAGAATATCTCTTGGGGGGGGTGTAGGGGGCCTCTTAGTATTGAGTCCATTAGAAAGGTGCCTCCTTCTACGAAGAAGACGCTTGAAATCACTCTTCATTATAGTCTCTCTTTCGAGAATTAAGTGACATAAGTGCCAAGCAGATTGTTTCAGAAGCTAAAGAGAAATAAGCTAATGTGAAGGGCTCCTTCCATCCGTAACCTAGAGCCACCTCGCAGTGCATTTGATATTGTTGACAGATTGTGTCACCCTGCAAATGCTTAGCAAGTTGCACTGCAGTACACATCATCTGCTATTTCTAGATGTCGGTGTCCTGCCGTGATGTCACCCAGGTGAACGCCTCACTCTGTTACACCGGATGTTTCATAGGGCAGCGTCAGAGACACGCCGTCTGCACACACGGAGATAAACACACACACACACACACACTGCTCTTTATAAACTGTGTTATTTCACTACCCCTCTGAGGTACTTTCGATCGATCATACATGAGATTGTCGGCGGGCAGAATATAATGAGAAAAATCATCGCAGCGTCTCCGTGTCCATGTTAGGAGAAAAGGATCTCGCCTCAGCCTGTCAGTATCGCTCTTTCTGTCGGTTCCTCTGCCTCTTTTCACTGCCTCTCATAGTCCATAAATCAAGGTGTTGAGGAAAACACCTACATGGAAAACGTTTCGAAAGCTTTGTAAATATTTCTATATATAGCGCCTTTGCCCGTGCATCAGTCTTCTATACGTAATTATGTGCACAGTCAGAATCGAAAGAAAAGCTCTCGGTGGCAAAATTGTTCCCCAAAATGTTCTGCTTCACTGCTATAATGATGTGCTTTTATGTAAAGCAATCAGTCATGAGAATGCCTGGAAATACATCTGCAGTTGTAGTTTTCCCGAGAGGGTTCGTACGGGCCCCCTGTGTGCTGAAAAGTTGTTGTGGAAAATATGCTGATTCTGTGTCCACAATTTCGGTCCCTGATAAAACATTTACAGTGTCAGAGGTAAGCTTTTTGATGGCTTAAAGCCACAACAAGGCGGTTCTCCTCGTCAAGGTTCAAGGTGTGCGTGCGCACGCGCGCGTGTTGCGATGATGTAGAAGCGGTGGTCACAGCTTAGCTAGGGCCGTTCTCCCCTCACACGCTGGACAGGCGTCGTGTCACAGCCGACCTCCCGGAATGCCCTCGCTGGCCTCCTTTTGTTAAAGCGGAGCGTTCTGTTTTGACCGCTTTCCGGACGCTTCCGGAAGCATCATCCTCGGAATGCGGGAGCTCGGAGCTTATGTGTTCTGGCTCGCAGTCAGAGGAGGTCAGGCAGACTTCAAGGTGCAGGTGAACGATGCTGACCAGCGCTTGCAGGCTCGTCCAATAGGATGACAGGTCAGGGAGAGTGGGCCGTTTCTTCGCCACCCAGGCCGGGTTTTCTGATTTCAGATCTGCTCAGACTACAGTTGGCGAGTAGGGCTTGTTGGCAGCAGGAGAGAGGGATCCGCAGCGACAGCCATCTTTAAACGGAGAGAGAAGAGTCTGTTGAGGACATTGCGCATCAGAAATGGGACCGTTGCCATGCACATATTTCATGTCACGCCCGTGAAAAATTTAATAAGTTAAAGCCATCTGCGGCGTCAGAATTCCTGGCGCCCAACGGAGTGCCCACTGAATGCAACAATGAGCAAAAAAAATTGCGCCGGTAAAACACTTGTCTCATCGTTGAAAGGTTAAATCAGGGTATTGTAGTTTTACAGAAGTCAGATGAGCCTACATGTCAATGTCAGTCTGGAAGTGGTTGAAACTTCCTAATTGCCTTTCTGGAACATTCTATTAAAAAACGAGTAAGGAAGTCAAATAGGACGCTCCAGTTCACCCCCACCCCCCACTCGCTCTTGTATTACCAATACCAGAGCACAGTGGGATCCAGAACGGAGCAAAAAAAACGGGATTGAAGACCTCTTCACTCTGAACGTTGCCATAGTAACACTTCACCAATGGAACCATGCCTGGAGCCATTTATGAAACTCCCCCCAAAATCTACTGCTAAGTAACCCTGTTACAATCCTCTCCTGCATGACAAGAACTAGCTTGTCATTGCTGCCGTGGCACAAGGAAATTAGACCTGGGACTGGCATCACTGAGAAGGGTATAGCATCCTTTCATTGTCCTTTCAAAGTACATGTTTTTGTTTACTCATCTAGTAGGTACTTATTTTTGCCAAAGCGATACGCGAATGGTGCTGAGAGAAAAGTTCAGCAGGTCAAGGAAATGTGTCCCTGTTCGGTGACACGTTTGCATCTGTGATCTCAGATCTCAGTGTGTTGTTTCCTGTCAGACTGGCTGCTTCATCTCTCTGTCAATGGCAGCGCCAGGCTTGCTGGAACGTCTTTTATTAAGAGTCGTTCAGACGCTTTCGCCACACGGGATGGGGGGGGGGAGTTAGCATAATAATATACAATATGTAGCTGTGTTACCTCTGCCTTAAACACACTGTTTTGTATAGATGTGTAGATAGCAGGCTCTTGACTAACAGCTGAATTGAAGTCAGTACGAACGCAGGAGTCGGCAAGACAAATATCTGGATTAAGCAAACAGTCAGTGTGGGATTACACTGGAGAGTTACTACGTTAGGTTAAAGGTAGGTCAAGCAATCAGTTCCCAACATGAGAGAAATAACCTTGTGGTGCAGAGAACAAGGTAGAAAGAGATGGTGTGAAGGAGAGAGATGGCTGAGAGGTAAGATGGATTCCAGATGTCGTTAAAACACCTATTTGAATCCAATTTCACTACGTTCAGGAGTTTTGTCGCTTCGATTCGTCGTTCACTGTACCAACAAGGTGACCAGATTACCCTACTGTTTGTGACAGTGATCATGGCCTATATTGAGAATATTGATTTGCATCTCAGGAGTTGCAAGTAAATTGACATTCAATTAGAGCACTACACTTCCCAGCATGCACTATCCAAAACGACAGAACTTTCCAGAAGACGAGCAGTTAACACAAGAGTTTGGACGAGGTAATTTTCCGCATCATTTGACGGGGAACAAATCACTAAATTGAAGCAGAGAGGTTGCATGCACGCACTGAGGCAAGACTACACCTCCATTTTCCTCTCTAGGGAGTTAGGACGGAGAGCTGTTCTTCTCTGTGGATGACACGAAATCGTGAATTCACACACTTCTTCGTGGACACACTTCCTCGGAGCTGTCTGTGTTGTGGCGGCCCTCTCTCCTGCAGTTCTCCGAGTTCCGTGGACTCCCAGTTACGGGGGCTATGCAGTATAATCTTTCATCACTTGATTTATTCTCTCCTGACTGGAGAATCGCGAGTCTGTTTCTTTCTGTCTTCCATCTGTGGTGTTGGGTCTGGAACAGAGGTGTCGAACTGAAATCAGATGAAGTGCGGAAACGCCAGTCATCCTTTCTTGGTGGAATTTTAACGTTGATAGTTTGTGGTTGTGTGTGGCAGGAGGGGGAAGGGGCCAGTTCTATCATTTTGTGCGTGTGTGTATGTACAGTATCAGTTGTGTGTATGTGTACCTATTGTTGCTGGTGCACTTGACATGAGCCACTAAAACGGGTTCATTCAATCAATTCTGGAGTCTCTTTGGAGAGGAACTCAACATGGGGCTCACCAGCACAGATGAACCATCCGACTCTCCGCCATGTCTTCCAGTACTTAAATGAAGGACGTGGGACATCGTGTCCAGGTGTCATCTCCTGTATCCTGGCAGCTTTCACAAGGCCCCGATAGAGGGCAAGCTTATGACCCTCTGCAGTCCATTAACACCACCTTTTTTATGTGTCTACTTTCCGTTGGCGCTCCGCTTTGGCTCAGATGGACCTGCTTTCGGAGGGAGGGAGGGAGGGAGGGAGAGAGTTCTCTGCTGTTTCAGCGAGAGGGAGGGAGGGAGGGAGAAAGACAGAGGGAGAGAGAGAGGGTGGGAGAGAGACAGAGGGAGAGAGACAGAGGGAGAGAGAGAGGGTGGGAGAGAGACAGAGGGAGAGAGCCTGGCGCCTGGAAGTTATTCGCTCTTCCTTTCTCTGACAGAAGCACTTTTTAAACCAACTCTTCTCTCTGCTCACCAGGGCACCAGTCCATTCCTCTGCCAATCCCTGAAGATAAGCAGTGTAGGATTGCTATGCCTTGGCCATCTTCGTTTTCCCCTGATTTCCTAGGCCATGCTGTGAGCGAGCCTGAGTGTGTGTGTGTGCGTGTGTCTGGCACTCGGTGTGTGTTTGTGTGTGTCTTTGAATGCCCGGTATGTATATTGACTTGAAGTCAGCCAGTCTCTTCCACCCTGTGGTATAGTGTGGCACACTGCTGAGCTGGGCTGCTTCAGGCTGACTTTCTCTTTCCTGACAAACCCAAGTCTTCCCTGTCAGAGAAGTCCAACTCCTGCCACACCCCCGAGTGAGGAAATCTATCCCAGGTCTTGACTCCGAACACACCGCGTGAAGCCAGTTAACTCTCCACCACCATTTCCTCCATCTTCTCTGCCTCTGTCTTCGCACGTTGAGACCGGGAGGATTGCGGTTCAAGAGCCGTCTAAAGGGGCACTTGCCATTCACGGCGTGCGAGCGCTTCTTCCCACTGACGGTTGAGTTCGTTCGGCAAGAGCTTCTCCTGATTGAACACATGTTCCCAACGCGTGCTTCTCATAGAGACGCCGGTCGCCAACCTGCAGTGGGAGGATTGCAGATCGATGAATCCCGCCAATCGGAACGATTCATTTGCATTTAAGTGTTGACCCATAAACTGGATAACGTTGACTACTGGGAAATGGAGTCCTGAACGGTAGCTCTGTTCTGCATGAGCGAGACGCACACCAGAGACTCGCAGGGAAGGAAACGCGCAGAGTAAATTGCCTTGGAGGAGAAGTGTCATGTCAGATGGCAACGCTGGTGGGTGACGGTTCGCAGGTTCACGTAAACCGGCATCGATTTCCACCGCAGTGAACACACACCGCCACCTCGGAGTGAGCTGTTGGAAAATATACAACTTTGGTACATAGAAATACCATCCCCGAGTGGGCGAAGTTGATTGGGATCTTTGGCACAGAGTCTTAATCTATTTCACAAAAGGGAAAATGATAGACATGTCCAGGGCATATTGCCTTTCACAAGGGCAGCTGGTAATATTTGGATAGAAGAAATAATGATGAAATATCTATGAGATGATGAAAAAGTAATAATTTTTCCCTTGGATCTCCAAGCTCTCAAAATCCTTCCAGTGCCAACAGGCAGAAATCAATAAGAGAAATCTGAGCTGGAACAATTCACACATAACTCATCACTCTTTATTAGAAAGCGGACCGTTGTGTTACATTATGTGCACATTTGATAGTAGAGACGAACTGCGAAAGTAATCAAAGAACATCAATACTTAACTTTTAATATAAGGTTACGGTGATTCACGTAGACTTGCAGGTATGATGGAAAAACTGAAGCCTTTATTTCCTCCAGTAGAAGGGGTATTGATTCGCCAAGAGCTTTCATCTAGCTCCCCAACATCCAGTAATTCATTGGCCTCTCTGTTTGACTTGAGTTTATGTAATATCAGTGCAGCCACCAAGCTTTGCTTACATATTGCACCTGAGAGAGATGGAGACCACCTGAGAGAGATGGAGACCACCTGAGAGAGATGGAGATCACCTGAGAGAGTGGGAAAGCAGGGAGTTAGAGATAAAGAGGGAGTGAATGATCGAGAACAAGGGGGAGGGGGGAAGGTGGTGAGGGCGGAAGAGAGAGCAGGAGAGAGAGAAAGGTAAGCAATATTATTCAGACCACCTAATGCTCGTTCAAGAAATCCATTTTAAAGCCATTATAATTTGAAAGTCGTTGACTGAATAGGCCTTTCTGGACAGTCAAACACAGAAATAGCCGTAATGCAGACTGTGAAAGCCCTACCCTGATTGGTGAACAGTTTGAAGGGATTTTAATGCAAATGGCCATCCAGCAATCTTTGTGCGGCTGTCAATGCTCCTTGCTGGCACAATGTCTCTCCTTTCAACACATTGAACAAAACGATAAGAAATTACCTAATTGGACCCCATTTATACGAAAGGTCGGATGACAAGACTGTGTTAACTGTAAGACAATTACTCCGGGGTTTTTTAAACATCTATTACTATGTTAATAATTTTCATTTGAATGAAAATGTAAAATTGCTTTATTCATCAACTCAATCCATTAATTGGAAATACATACACTCAGATATATTTGAAACTTTCCACTGGATATGATGCTGGAGATTTTGACGAACTTGACTTCTTGCTCAACTCCAGTCAAAGACCCTCAAGGTCAATAGGATCAAACTTTTCCTGAAGTCATGCATTGTGTGTAAAATGCTCTGGCAAAACTTTAACCGAGAAATTAATGATATAAAACCTGTCCTTTCCACAAAGGGAAAAAAGGAAAGTCTAAATTCAAAGCATTTGAAAGAACTTTTTTTTCTGTTGTACTTTAAATTCTATTCCTACAAATGCCTCGCAAACGTCTTTTATCCCCTAAAAGTGCCCTTTTGAATTCAATAAACAGTTTCCCGCTGCCGTAGCACTTCTTAGCGTTAGCGCACACCACAACATAAAGCACCAAGATACCACTGAGACTTTCATATTGAAATCAGTTTAATCAAGAAATTGAAAAAACGAAACAAACAAAACAAACATTAAAGCCTGTTAAACACGTCGGTGGTTTAGGTGTCAAGGCAACATGCTGGTTTCCCTCTGATGAAAAGTATCTCAAGTCAATAATTCGCAACACAAACAACCACACAATAACCTCGCAGTAGTGTGGTGGTTCCCCCGTGAATACTTGTTTTTTTTCTGTTCCATCTCGGCTTCCCAGGGTCTTCAGAACAACAAGCCCACGGACTCCTCTCTTCATCTCCCTGTTGAACACACAGGGCTCGTAACCAGGCCTGACAGATGCTCCCTGTGGCCCAGAGTGAGTAGGCAGCCTGCCCACAGCACCTGCTGCACAAGCGGTTATGTCACGGCAACCAGTCACCTGCGATAATGCTCTCCCTGGATGGGGAATGGTCTCAAGAGGAATGCGGTAGGGATGGATGATGGTGATGATGGTGGTGCTGATGATGATGATGGTGGTGCCGATGATGATGATGATGATGGTGGTGCTGATGATGATAATGATGATGGTGATGATGATAATTATGATGATGGTGGTGTTTATGATGATGATGATGGTGCGAAGAATTATGATGATGGTGGTGTTGATGATGATGATGATTATGATGATGGTGGTGTTGATAATGATGATGATGGCGATGACAATTATGATGATGATGGTGTTGATGATGGTGTTGATGATGATGATGATGATGATGATGATGGTGATAGTTATGATGATGGTGGTGTTGATGATGATGATGGTGATAGTTATGATGATGGTGGTGTTGATGATGATGATGGTGGTGTTGATGATGATGATGATGATAATGGTGATAGTTATGATGATGGTGGTGTTGATGATGATGATGGTGATAGTTATGATGATGGTGGTGTTGATGATGGTGGTGATGATTTGTGATGATGTTCAGGGTGATAAGGGTGGCTCAGAGCATCCCAGCGAAAGCGTTTCAATGCCTCGGCATCTGAAAGATGGTCAATCCCATATTGCAATTTGCCTGGCACCACATTCAAACTATGGCCTTTTTTTCTGAATACATTCTATGGAGAATACATGGGTTATATAAACCCATTTGCCCAGTACCTTTCATCTTCCAACACTACCGCCTTGTGAAAGTGCCCTCTAAATGTTTAGGTCTATGCTGAAACTCGGTGAATGTTTTTCCTCCAAACTGTAAACAAAATTAGACATTATGAAAATAAGTTTTGGACAAGCCAAGCCAAGGTCACCAGATGCCAGTATTCGCCTTCTAAAACAAAAGGATTTCACCTTTCCAGTCTTACATACCAGTCGGGGACTGACAGAAAATCCAAATCTTCAGTTCATCACGTTGAGCCAACAGACAGGATGAGGACAGTGAGCCAGGGTGCATATTACCATCTCTCATCAGGAGCCCATCGTCAACCCCTGATTGCTGCTGACAAGGCAAGTCTAGAATAAAGAGGAGCTTCCCCTGGTCTCCGCCCGCTCGCCATCCATCTCCGCGCAGATGTGCAAGGCTCTGTTTGTCCCCGGAGAGCCGCACTCGTCCGGAATGAAAACGAGGGAGGGGAGCTATGATGGAGATTCATCACCCCCGTTCGTCTTCAGGGCGCAGCTCGTCGACGGGCGGAGACGGACTTGCAGATGCTGGAAGCTATGACGACCGGAGGACCCCTATTTTTTGATGGGCTCTTTCAGTACAGTTCAGTCAGTGTGAAATATTGGATACGGTATATTTCGAACGTTGAATAATAGATGTTGTGTCAACAGCATGGTATTGTGTCAACGACATGGTATTTGTGACAGTGGAGTAGGCCCTAATCTGGATTCAATACATTGAGACCCCTAGGTTAAAATGTGCATTTCAGTCCAACTGATAATAAACATAAATCACGAATCTGTAGTTTTAGGCACCAGGAGTGATAGAATTGATGAATTATACACAATGCATTTGTAATCTCTTTTCACCATATGGACGATTCATTAAGAAGCATTATGAATCTTCGTCATTGATCTCGGTAATGATTTATTTGCGGTTGTTCCGCCAGTGAAAACAACGCATCAGATGACTTGATTTCCGACAAGTCAACAAATATGCTGCGTTTCAGGCTGACACGCAGATGGATCGCAAACAATGGGCTGAGGAACGGCAAATCCAGCCAACGCAAAAAACCCCATTGAAACAAAACTGCACTGTCATCGCTGCTGGCTTACTGGGAGCCCTTAATCACAATCTTCCTTTCTGTGATCACCTCACCGACACGAGTTCAAGTGGTTTTTCCAAGGGGTCGCTCGCGACTTCACTGCAAATGCTTGACAAGACCCAAGTAGCCCCTTGTACACGTTCCCAGGCTGGTGCCAATCAAATGCGACCTGATCGAATGTATCTGACTGTCAGCCAGTCAGCCCTGAAAAGACCCCATTCCAAACTCTTAATAAGTTAAATATCATACACTCAAACTCTGAGTGTCAAAGAAGTTTGAAAGATAGTACGTCTAAACAATTTAGAGTTCAGTATAAGTTGAGTAGTTTATAACAAATGTGTGTCAATTGTGTTTGACCAGGGTCTTTAAAAAAAGGATTTCTGATGAAAAAACCAACCAAGTAATTTCATGCCTTTGTTTGTCCTGCAATAACCTGGCACTCAAATAGATAGCTGAGAAGAGCTTTTATAACTGGAGATAAGGCATGACACAGAGCTATCGATTGCGTATTTCACCTACATCAGACTGTCATTCTTTCGTTCGCTGCGTTCAGTCTTAACATTTTCCATTTCTTTTCAATTCTGTCTCATGAAATATCTTTTACAATTCCACTTTGGCTTTGCACTACAAATCTCCGTCATTACCGCAGAGACATACAAGAGAACTTCTGTTATGGAGCGAGAGATCTTTTTTTGAGTACGCGTAAGCCGTAATCGAATTCGTTTCAGAATGAGTTAAAACTCATCAAGTTACTTTCATATTGCAGTGACGTCTCGTTATAGACTTCTATCACTCTTAGCTTCTGCTAACTTAGGCCTTCTGCATGAATTAAAACTTTGTCAGACAGGAAATTGCTTCAATTTAAGTCGTTAGTAATGGTTTACTCCGACGCATTTTGGGCGTCTGAGTGGGATTTGCTGAGGAGACGCATCCTGGCCAGGATTCAGCAGGGTGTTGTAACTATGTACTTCTTTGATTGAATAACTGAAGGATTTCGCCTGGCTCAGCGCAACTTCGCTCCAACTCCCTCGGAGCCACTTCCTGTCTCTGTCCTTAGTAAACCCTGCTGCAGACCTGCCTTTCACTGACCTGCCACTTAGACCCGCAGAAAAAAGAAAATCTTTATTTAAATCAGTTCGTTTTACCAGCACCACAATGCTGCCTGCGGCTTGTGGACATATGTCATTACCTCGGTTCCTTTGCCGACTGAAATTGCAGATGCCGCTGCGAAAACAGCACATTCAGTAGTCCATTACCATATCACAGCAGGGGTGGGGTGGGGGAAGAAGGGGGGGAACTCGTACGTGAACACCTCTGAAAGGATGAAACTAGCCGCTTCGGAACCTCCGCCCCCCCCCCAAGCCCCCTCGAGAAATGGCCACAGCAGCCCCCCGCCACAACCCCCCCCCCCCCCACGATCGTGTAATGGTTTACTCCGACGATTTTGTGGTCTGGTGGATTGTGGGGCTCTGGCCGGATGCAGAGGGTGTTGTACTATGTATTCTTTGATTTGATACTGAAGGATTTCGCCTGGCTCCGCGAATTCGCTCCAACTCCCTCGGCACTTCCTGTCTTGTCCTTAGTAACCTGTGCAGACCTGCTTTCCTGATGCCCTTAGACCGCGAAAAGGCAATCTTTATTTAATCAGTTCGTTTTACGCCCCAATGCGGCTGCGGTTGGGATATGTCCTTTACCGCGTTCCTTTGCGATGAATTGCCGATGCGTGCGAAAACCGGACATTCAGTAGGTCCCTTACCATTCCAGCAGGGGTGGGTGGGGGGGGGATGGGGCGGGGGGTAAATGTCTTCGTTGGAGCACCTTGAGGAGGTGGGATAACTGCGTTTCTGGAGCCATTCCGGTTCCCCCCCCCCACAGCCGCTTTCTCTGTATGTTAATGCCACAGCCGTGCCCCCTGCAGCCCCCCCCCCCACGGCATCATCTCTGGGGCCAGGCAGCTCGATCTCCAGTGGCGACGGCATCGGACGGAGGTTCGAAGAGGAGTGGGGCTATTTATGGGCGCACGTCGTGGCCGTTTCGGAAACGAGCCAAGAGCTCAGAGGCCGCGTTCGGATTCATGACCTTCATCAGGGGCGTTCGGGGAAGGGGAGGAGGCGGCGCACAACAGAGCCACATGATATGACAAGTAGAAAAGGTGGGAAGAGGTAGATCTGTTTTTTAGATTCAAGTACAGAATGACTTCAGGTGTCCCCTCCCACTGCAATGATAAGGACTGTTTAGAGTGTTTAGATTAATGGCTTGCTTACCAGATTCCTCAGAAGCAGCATTAACTGGCAGCGCTAAGATGTCTTTGCAGACAAGCTGCTTTGTATCCTTGTCGGCAGAGGAAGGAACATCTGGAGAGGTAGTGTCCCTCCGCAATCCACGTCACCCCCACAAGGCTATATAACCAAGATTACAATCTCCCGTCTTCAAATTTACGGAAGTTATTTCAAGTCTTTCAACCCAGCGAGCCATTTTCATTGCTTTACGACCCCCATCCTCAACCAAGACACGGCGCAGGAGGGAAATGGTAATGTAACAGTTGAGCACATTCGCTGCCACATCAGCAAAGGAAATGTACCGAATCTCCTGATCGAATTTGCATTCTGTGAAGCTCATGATCTAACACTATCTACATCCCATAATAACCGTGCCTCCTGGGAGACGGCCAATGCAGTCCCTCCCCTCGGCAGCTATCAAGATTCAATTCATCACATTGAATGTAGGTAAACAACAGTTTAATAGGTCTGACATTGGGTGTGGCAGGAATCTATATAAAGCTAATTGGCATTTGGGTTATATAAGGGGGATCTGAATTGCATCTGGCACTGGTGCCATTTCAGCGTTAGGTCTGATTAAATAGCCGGGCCTCCTGTTAGACACAGTTGGCTTGGCAGCGCTTGTCTCTGCTTACTGGTGAGTCTCCTGGGTGGCTCCCCGCTCGTCCATCTGGCTCCTTCATGCCTGCCAGTAAGCCTCTCAGCCGCCTCTCTCCACACTGTGTCTGTCTCCATCTACGAAGTTCTGCGGCTGCGACGGCAGTGATTCGGCACGTCATGCTGAGGTTGAATGTGGATGTGGAGGCCCAAACTCAAATCTGGGAGGAAGTTTTCATTTGAATATTTGGAAGAAAACAGCTTTTCTTCCGGGGTTTTTTTTTTCCCGTCTGGGTTTTTTCCCCCCGCCCCCTCCTGTTGTATGTTCTGAAAGCTGTACTTTTTTTTCTTTTTTTTTTTTTACTCCACAGCTGAGAGTGACTCACAGATGCCATGCGGTTTCTTTCACGCGATGCGAATCTGACGGATGCGGCCGCCATCGTGGCAAAAGTAACCCCGCGTCGCTGTCGCTGTTGGTGACACTGCCATGCACTGTAACAGTCGAACGAAACATCAACTGGAGAATAATCCAGACTTCCCTGTGCCACCTGTCTAGTATCAGACACACTGATGTAACACCGTCCATGGTGTGGCCACTTCAACGATGAACGTCTCCCCATCTCTATCTGCCAAAACGGCATTGTTGTCCACAATAGAAAACAATGTTTTGGAAATCTGGCATTTCAAGGCCTCTTAACTATTGCTGTTTCGTGATGTTTTGGCTGATCTCATGGTCTATTATCCTCTGTGCCTCCTGAATGTGAGTCCTGATGTGAGAAGTTGTTCCACAGAACCCAATCAATTATTTAGCAACGAAGGAATGAGACCATTCCCAATCGCACAGTGCCTCATTACACACCTCTTGCGTCCAAAGGCCACGATCAAATGCATTTTAAAATGCTACCGATCCGTAAGTAAATGTTCTAACAATAGTTGGATTCGTTGTGTCTTTGTAATGTTGCACAGCTGCGAAAGGTTCCCCGCAGGAAGGGCTGTTTTCTGTGACTCGAGCTCAGAATCCCGAGTTCAGGGAGCGTGCGGAGAGAGAAAGCGTAACTGCCGGCGTTTACTGTCAAGAAGGAGAGTCGACCGGGTGCCGTCGTTACATCGCTCAAATCTTCGGGAGAGCTTTTCCCTATGCATCAAAACCAACAAATTGGCTCTCCTCAAATCTGCACAACACGAACACAATCAGAGCATTGAGATGCGTGCCAATCAAGTGAGCTTTCACTTGCAGGGGGAAAATCGATGCGAGCTAACCTGTGAGAGCAGAGTGGCTGACAGGCAGACATAATCTCTGCTGGAGTCTAGGCTTTGTGAGGATGAGAGGAGGGTTGAGTGAGTGTGTGTGTGTGTATTTGTGTCTGTGTGTGTGTGTGTGTATGGAAGGAGGGGGGGGGTGATGGTGGTGGTTGGGGTGGGGGGTTGGAAGGTGAAGGGTGGAATGTGGGGTGTGTTAAAAGCTCTTAAGTTCTCAAGCTCTGCTCCTCCCCTTGCCTCTCCCTCCTTTCCCTTCCTCCTTCCCTCGCGCTCGCCTTTATTCCTCGTGTCACCAGCCTGGTATTTGTACAAAGCTGCTTTCATCTCATTTTAGTATGTGCATGATTGTGAGTGACAAGGTGTGACTGCGGCATTCTGTGGTACTCTTTGGTGAGGCGCTGAGGGGCTGAGACAAAGAGCAGACAGGTGAACCCTCCTCCTCCAAACGATCTAGTGATCTCACACCAACACACACTGTAGGCACACACACACACACACGCACTACAGATACACACCTGCTACACACGTGTAACGCAAACACAGAGTGCAGATGCACGCACACACAGCGCAGACAGACCCACGTTGCTCTACACTACACACACACACACACACATTCACTCCTCAGATAAGACAGCACTGCATCAGGGATCTGTGCTCGCAAGACTGAGACCAGTCAAATCCTTTCAGAAACCCCATTGCTATTGATGCCAGCGGGAATCCACAGAATAGCGCCTTGGATGTCTACACTGTATGTCTGATAAAACAACCGGGGCCTGTCACAGATGATAAGGAGGGGCGTTTTATCTCCTCACCCAGCCTTATCCTGATGAAAAGTAGTGGTGTGGGGGAGCGGGGTGACATTTCATAGACAGCCCTGTTAGGGTTTCATCGGTGACTCTGGGGCTCGCCGCTGTTTCACAGTTGGCCTGGGGTTTCCCCCCATTTTCTCCCGCCGCTCGCGACCAAGCCGACGACCCGAGACGCGTCTAATAACTCTCCCGTCCGAACGCCGCCGGTCGGACGCGCGGCGCCCCCCCCCGACGTCGGACGGGTGAGACGAGGAAGCGTTTAGCGTGTCGTGTTCCAAACGCCGGCCCTTCCTCAAGCCTTGGCTGCCCGCTAGCATCGGGAGCTATCTGTTGTGTCATTCTCTGGTCCAGGCTGTAGCATGCAGGATCTTTTGTCATTCCTCACAGATGACCTCCTGGATGGATCCACAGAGGGGAATATTCTTTTTATATGAGCGATACTTCATTCTCAAGACATGATGAGCGAAACAGTTGCTCTGTATTATTCAGAGAACCGAAAAGCTCCAACATGAGTTTGGCGATGTTCCTGATCACGTTAAAAGAAGTTGTGCTGTGGAGGATGAAAAGTTATCCGGCCTTTTTTAATAACTCCGAAGATTCCTCCATGCTCTTAATAAATGCTCCCATCTGGCAAATGAAAGATAGAGACAGGGACAGTGAGCGAGAGTTCAACAGAGAGAAAAAGAGGGAGGGGGGGAGAGTTCGAGGGAGAGGGAGAGGGGGAAAGAGAGCAACGACCTCTCTCCTCAGTTCCCCTGACACAGAACCAAGCACAGCTGTAGCAATCAGGGGAGTTTGAAAATGTAATTTCTGGAAATAATGAACCAATTAAAATGAAATGCCACTCATAAAACAGACTTATCTGCTGTGCTTTGGATTTGTCATTTATTGTTTAAAAACAGCTATCTTCTGTGATTAAGGGTATTAAACACACAGGGAAGAGGTCTCAGCCAGGCTCAGAATCTCATCAGAGTTCAGGAACTCGTTCAGGTACAAGACCGTGGTTGGTTGAACTCACCCAGCAGTATGGAGACCACCCGTTTGCTCCATCAAAGAGCTGACGTTTCGTCGGCGTAGCTGGCGAAGCGATGTTTATGATGAGTCAGAGGATGTTGCTTTGTCACATCCTGGAGGGATGAGCGGTGGGGAGGAAACGACACGGATCCAATAGATTGCCGAGACACCAGTTCAGAAGTCCAAGACCCTGTCTGATTGAAACACCTCCGTTTACACACCTGCACACATCGAGGAGATGACGCACAGTCAAATGACCTCCCACTGAATCACACACCAAGGAGCATGAACAAGACTTGATGCTGTTCCTCCTTATCCTCAGGATCGGCCTTTGAGGTAAAACTGCTGGGCAAGATCCCACACTTTTACACAGGCATTTATGCCTAGATTGCAGATCCCCACAGTGCACAGTATGTCTGCGAGTTCTGTCCGACTCCATGCCCGTAACACCGTACACAAGTAAATCATACAGACTGTATAATAGTTTCTTACCGTCATCATCTCACGGTGTTCCCGAACACGAGCGAGAGGCCTGGAGTGCTTCTAAGGGAGTTTAAATTATTGAGTAGTAAAAAAAAAAAATCTAATTCAGAGTGATGAATGAAATTGCAATGGGTTGGCATGCTGGCCCCTGGAAGCTTGCCTCACAGGGGCTTCCACCAACAACAGCTCATCTGGGGGGGGAAACTGTGACGGAAGTGTGTGTGTGTGTGGTTGTGTGTAGAATGGGTAGTTGTGAAGAGCCAGTCTTTGTATAGTATGTTGTTCTGTGTGTGTGTGTGTGTGTGTATGTGTGTGTGTGGGTGCCGGCAGTACTTGGCTAGTGTATGTGTGTGCTCAGATGTACATAAAAGGTGTGTCTTCAACCAGTGTGTTGGAAATGCACTAGTGTGTTTTCTGTATCAGCACAGTTCTTTTTTTCATGCTATATAAAAGAATTCTGTAGATGAAAAAAAAGTTCTAAAGAAATGCGCAAGGTCTGAGCCCCAGCACAACAAAGAATTGCAAACACAATTCTTTAGTTATTGGATTTTTTCCCCCAGTTTTATTTCAAATTCCTCAATGCCTAAAGGTGTTGTTTAGTTAAAAGACCTCTCCGTTGTCACGTGGTTGAGAGCGTACAGTGCTACGCGATAACCGAGGCAGTCCTCACCTGATGCTCTGCGTCCGAACCTGCAGGCCTTGTGGTCAAAACTCCACCTGCCCCCCTGCCGAAAAACCAGGGCCTTCCCTCTCTCCTCTGAAGGAACATGTTTCGGTCAAACAACCTGCCATTAAGGCCCCTTGAAAAAAGGGGACAAGGTTGTCCTCACCCTGACCAGGGGTTTGCTGCGCCAGATGCACCTGTGCTGCTTCCGTGTGTGTGTGTGTGTGTATATACAGATGTTTGTGTCTGTGTGTACCCGTCAGTGTGTGCAGCTTGTGTTTGTGTGTGACCACTTACACAGAGTGTTAGAGGCCCCACCTGCGCTGTCCTCATCTGGTCTGCCAGCATGCGTTCCCTCCCTCTGGCCCTCCAACGGCCCGTTCCTCCCAAACACAGAGCCACTGCCTCCATCCATTATTCATCGGCTCACTTAGCTGTGGCGGCGAGTTCATTTGCCCACCTCTGGTTGTTCAAAGAGAGGAGTTGTAAGGGGTTAATAAGACGATCTAATTGGATTCCTGGAGATGGGGGGGGGGGGGGGGGATCGGATTTACAGGCATGAGTCTGGCTGTGTAAACACGGTGCGCCCTGGTTGCAGATAAAAGATGTCCGTGGAGCTTTCAACCACAACAGAGCGGGCAGTCGGCGCCAAGTCGTGCGTCGACGCCTGCTTCCTAAATTAGAGCCAGTCCCACCTTATTCACACACAGAGGCAGCTCTCTCTTCAAGGTATGCCTTCATCTATCTATCCATCCCTCCATCCATCCATCCCACCATCTATCCCTCCATCCATCCCTCCATCCCACCATCCATCCCTCCCATGTTTTCCTCGTTTCCGCCGAAACTGGCAGTCACATGAGCAGCACGTGAGCCCCTTGGTCGTTGAGGATCTGCATAATAGCCTTGTTAGAGGACACCAACACAGCTGACAGTCACCGACAGGCCAGCTCCTCAGCTGTGTGGCTCGAAAGAGCGATATGCCATTAGAATGCATTCCTGACGATAATCCCTGGTGCATCCTGCATTCACCAAGCAGTAAGTGCTCAACTTTTAAGCCCTAATTAAAGGGAAACTGAAGAAACACATCCGGTGCCTCCACCCCCAAGGGGAAGGGATCGGTCCTCGGTACCATTGTAAATTGAACACACCTTGCAGTTCACCGTTGAATAATCTGGAATTAGCGGATGAATCCAACAACTGTGACAAGTGATAGGGACATATTGCCTTTTCTGCTCAGAGTTCATAAAGCTCTCTTTGAGGAGCGGGTGGAGTTGCCTCCATCTTAGCCTGGGCGGGGGGGGGGGAGGAGGGGGGGGAGGATTTAAGAAAAAGAAAGAAAACACAGGAAAAGTTGAGTCAGGAAGGAGCTTGTTTTTCATAGAGAAAGTTTGTCTTTTTTTTTTTTTACTTTTACGGTTTTTCATTTCCTTGTTTTAGTCCAACCGGGTGATGCCACACGTCTTTAGAATTGAACCAATCGTACAATCATCGAGGCAAGTGGTACGCAGCAAATATAGTTGGTGGTGGCATATCATAAGAGTAGCATTGTGCAGTCGTGAGAGGGAAGAGAGAGCGAGAGGAGAGGGAGAAGAGGAGGAGGGAGAAGAGGAGGAGGGGGAGAAAGAATAGAGCAGAGAGAGGGGAGGAAGGAGAGAGCGAGAAAGAGGAGCTCAGAAAGAGAGAGAGCTATATATAGAGAACGATTTTTCTTTTCTTTTTACCAAATCCAATTCTCAGCCACTGGCTTCGGCATTGTGGTATGTTTCAGAGGGCCAACGTGCAGCTAACACGTCCTCAGCAGGCTACACAGTCCTGCTTAGAGCAAAAGGAAACAGGGTTGTCATTATCACCGCTGGTGCTACTCGCAGTGCACCTAAGGTGTCGCGCGTTGGAGAACGACACCATGCTGTCTGGACGTCCATCGCAGTTTCCCAGCTTTATCTCCCATCCCCAGCCTCCCAAGAGCCTTATTAGGTATCAACACGCAGGTGACAGACACAGGGGACACCGCCGTCACCTTGGCAACCCCCATCGCTCCGTCCCCAGATGGAGTTGACCCCGGCGGTGGCGGAGATCCTTGCCGTTCCGGATGGCCTCTGTGGAAACAGTGTCAGGATTTTGCTTGAGCGGATTAGGTCCTGGCCTCGGATTGTGCGGGTTATTGCTTTAATCCTCGCCCAAGCGCTAGTCTCGTCTTCATGCCCATGCAAGCAAGACCCACTCCACTACTTTAGGGAGCTGGACCAACTCATCATACAATTGCTTTGGCTAAATTGTTTCGTCACGCCACGCGGTGTGTATAACGCAATATCGCGGTTGAATAAAGTCCATTGTGCCGTTTTGTAAGTGAGAAAGTATACTTTCCAGGAAGACACAGCAGGCTGGTGTGAGGAGAACGATTTCAGATCTCCAATTCAGAACTGTAGTTTGAGAAATTAAATCCGTTTGGGATCTTTTTGAAAGATCAACTGTCCGGGGGAGGAAGGTTTTACCTCTCGAGTTACATTAACATGTACACCGCACAGAAACACCTTTGGAAAAAACGTTTGGAAATAGGAGAGTTGCTGTGTGGTTAAATGGTACTCAGGTACAATGCGGGAAGGGGTCTATTGGGGTAGTCGGAAGATTTCTTTGACCTTCTTTCATAAGCATTGCTATAGTTACCTGGTACGCAATCAAACAAAGTCAAGTATTCTCTATCCAGATATAAATAGCACGATTTAATTTCTCTCTCGTTTGTGTCTAAATCAAACTTACTAGTCATTAGCGATATAAAGCCATACTTGATGCCGCCAACCAATGAATGCTTTTGTTCAAACTGCCTTTCATCATTGAAAACTGCTCATCTGCCGCTTTCGATTTTGAATGTCTGTTTGAGCTCGCGCTTGGCTAATGCGATCGTGACTAATGATACTACGGTGAAAACCACTCTGAGCGACCCAGCGCTACACCCACCTTCTGTTCACGCTTAGATCAAGCTCAGGTCAGAAGTTAGCGTTAGCTTTTGGATTCAGTCATTCGTGGAACGTCGGTCATCGCTTCCATCAAATCGTAGAAACGTCTCATAATGGGAAGTTTGCGCGGCCCGTCTACGAAGCTGCAGTATCGACGCCGTCGATATGCAGAGCGTCGGTCGGTCGTCTTGTTTTTGAAAGTATTGAGTAGCGGGGAAAGTACGTTCGTGGAGCGAATCGGAAATTTCTCCAAGAGAATTCTGTATGACTGGCAGGAATCATTGTCTTTTGTATAATTCAATATGGCTGCCTTCCACAGGTGCATGTCACCATGATTTATTAAAGCGCATTTGATACCTGACAATCTTACCCCTGTGTTGTGCGTTAGACGAAACTATGTTTTACGCTCAACTTTTTCAAGAACGGATTACACCAGAAATATACCCTACGTTCAGTTCTCTAAGGACCGTTTCAACTTGAGGCTATCTGATAAGCCTTAAGCTAATTAGGGACAAGTTCCATTTTCATTGAAGACGATCTTCTCTGAGAATGAGAGACCTGAAATTCTGGAACTCTGCTCGTTGGATGTTCAATGATGTGCCAATTATGCCTGTACTTAGCCTTAATTCATAATTGTGATTCCCTCATTGATGAAGCTGTACAGTCCAATGATGGCTAATGGGAATAGTCACCGTCTTATGAATGACTGTCTGCATTCATATTCTTCATTATGGAGAGACCTTGTAATTTGGTTGTCATGAATCATTCGCTAGGCTCTCTTCGCAGCGACGAAAGTGGCCGGCTCGTTGATCGTACAGCCAAACACAACATAGGGGGGGAGGGAGGGGGGGGGGACGGGGGCATGCATTTCACGTAAATGTTTTAGCTTGCATTGCACTTCCAGTTTTGGAGTCATTTTGTAAACCAGGCAGACACATTAATCTAATCTGTGCAAAAACCTCCCCTGTTCCTGCGCCGCACACAAAACAATCTACAATCTGTTCTCCCGATGGTGTCTGGGCCTGACTTATGCAGAACTCTGGATCTTGCCAGAGTAATTTATTACTTTCTTTGCGAGCTGGATGAATTTCCACCGTTCTGTGGTAAGGAGGAGAGAGAGGCTCACACACTTATATACCATTACACAGCACGTTGACTGTCTCCCGTGCCGGAGGAGAAACGTCCTCCACCGCCAACCTACGCTGTCGTCTCTGTCTGGGACAGGTTCTAACGCTAGGTTGGATATATCCATTTGTAGTCGTAAACAGTGGTGTAAACAGCGTTCACACAATACAGAAGCTCGGATTTCACGCCCAGTGGAAGCCTGTCACATACAACAACAGAATACCGATGGTAGCTAAACATCGCTCCGATAAACAAACAACGTTCACTTAGCCAAAGCAAGCTCCTTTGTTGGTGTCTTATGGGTAATTTATTGACATGTCTCCTCCCTTATAATTCAATGTTACAGGGGAAGTCCTTTCGGCTTACTTCAGGACACCCGGAGTCAGAGTTGTACCTGTGTGTTCAGAGCTGTGCCTATATGTTCAAAGCTGTGTTTGTGTGTTTAGTGCTGTGCTTGTGTGTTCAGAGCTGTGTTTGTGTGTCGAGTGCTATGCATGTGTGTTCAGAGCTGTTTATGTGTGTTTAGTGCTGTCTGTGTGTTTAGTGCTGTGCATGTGTGTTCAGAGCTGTCTGTGTGTTCAGAGCTGTGTCTGTGTGTTTAGTGCTTTGTCTGTGTGTTCAGTGCTGTGCTGGTGTGTTCAGTGCTGTCTCTGTGTGTTCAGTGCTTTGTCTGTGTGTTCAGTGCTGTGCCTGTGTGTTTAGTGCTGTGCCTGTGTGTTCAGAGCTGTGTCTGTGTGTTCAGTGCTGTGTCTGTATGTTCAGTGCTGTTCCAGCATCCCGGCGTCCCTCCCCTTCATGGCAGCTGACGAGCAGGCGTCAGGGAAACGTGATTACCAGATGTGTTAACTGGAACCCAGCACAGACGGCTCTGACAAACAGGCATGGATTGGACTCCTGGTCAGATTTTCACAAGACGTCGCACCGTTTGACCGGTAGTTTCTGTCTGGCCTGATCTCAGACCACGTAGACTGCGGTCACGAAGCAGTCTTGGAGTTGTGTGTTGCCGAAATCGGTAGATGCTCCCTTCAATCTTAGACTCGTACACATATTTGTGTGATTGATTTTCTGCTGAATTCTGATACACGACAAGACAAAACGGTTGTCTTGTGTGTTAGGTGATGAGAACGGGCGCGTGTGAATTCCCCATCCATCACAGTTCATTAGCAATATTCTCTCCCTGTTCGTCCCCACAGACGGCGTATGTCAGAGAGATCCCTCTCCGCATTCATATTCATACAATTACCCTCTCATCTAAGACAGTGCGCTGCACAGTCACTCAGACTAAGCAAAGTCTAACTGCAGTAGCACCATGATCATTCTCAAACCCTGTTCCTCCATCTAGCTCGTTGATTTGTGAATAAAAGTCTGGAAGAAAAGATAATAACTAGACTACCTTGTTTCTGATCACTTGGTTGACCGGGTCATCAGATGTCGGTTTCACGTTATTGTATCGTACCAAACACGTGTTTAAAGTGAAACGTACGAACGTCTTCGATGTTGATCTCCTCTATGATGTCGCAGGATTTGGATTATATGACGAGCTCTCCGACTTGGGTTTGGTCATCGAACTTTGCAGGTGTGTGGATCTTGCATCCATTTTGAAGACAACAATAACTCATCGTCAATGTAGAACAGGATCTGAAGTTAGATGAAGGATGAAGGTGTGGCAATAGCCAGGACCTCCTATTGTAGAACTAAGCGACAGATGTTGCACAGGAACAGATCCTGCTGAGAAACACATCAGAAAGGGGGTTTTTTTCCACCAAAATCTGCAATGACCTTTTTAACATGAGATGGCATCTGGAGATTTGGCTATTTTCAAACCCCGGATTAAAAGCAGTGGAGAAGATCTTCCCTCATATCTCAAATGGCCAATCTCTGTGTGAGCCATCTTGATATCGACTGGTGCAAGAAATAGAGGGAAGAGGGAAGGAAGGAAGGAAAGAAAGAAAAAGAATGACGTGAACAGACGGACAGACCCAGGCGAACGGATGGATGGATGGCTGGATGGCTGGATGGATGGCTGGATGGATGGCTGGATGGCTGGATGGATGGCTGAATGTGGAGTGCAAGGGAGCTGGCAGGGAGGAGAGACAGCCGAGAAGCAGCATCTCTCTCTCTCTCTCTCTCTCTCTCTCTCTCGGTCTCGCTTCGTTCCTCGTCTCTTGCTCTCTCTCTCTGTGTGTGTGGGGGGGGGTGAGGGGTGGGTGAGGGGTGAGGGGGGAGAGGGAGGAGATAGGTAGAGACAGAGAGGGGGGAAAAAACGTCACTTTGCACATTCTTTTTAATGGAGTTTACTCGAGTTACATTCCTTCCTGCACAGTAGTGCCAATTGGCGGCAGTTGAGGTAAAGCCGTGTAAAAATTGTTTACTTTTTTCAGTCGTCCTGCAGGTAAATATTATTTCAGTTATTTGTGCTTGGAATTAAGTCCTAACCCTAGGAGTATGCAGTGGTGTTCTGTGTGATTACTAAACAAACAGCTACAACTCCTCGGCACCATAAGGGCACTTATATTGTACACTAATTGACCCCTCTTTTACCTCCTAGGATGGGGAACACCAGGATGAATGAGATTATGTTTTGTTTGTGATGTACTCGCTCTGGGTGGCACCGCTCGGGCTGAGGCCGTACATGGGAGGAGTGACAGAGGGCATGGCAGGACAGAGAGGATTGGCAGGCTAGACAGGCAGCCAGGAGGGCAGGCGGAGGCAGGCTTGTCAGCAGATTCAGACAGACAGTTACGGCAGGAGGGCAAGCGGAGGCAGAGGGAGGACGACAGGGCAGGCAGGCAGACAGGGGGGCAGGCAGGAAAGGCAAGACAGACAGACGCAGACAGACAAGCAGGATGGGCTGGCAGCAGGCAGGAGGAGGCAGACAGGGGGGCAGGGCGCAGGTTGGGCAGGAGGCAGGGCAGGAGGGCAGGTAGGACCAGACGAGGCAGCAGACAGGGGGGTTCAGGCAGTGGGGGCAGGGCTTAGGCAGGCAGAGGGCACGCAGGGCAAGGCAGGCAGACAGGGGGGTCATGTTCCTGCAGGCTAGCAGGCAGGCAGATCGATAGTTAGATAATTCAGGGGACCGGTGTAGCATGGGCATAGACCTTGCGTGTGGTTTGCTTGACGAAAGGAAGTAGGGAGGCTCTCTTACAATGTTCTATGGTGCGGGTCAACCATTCGCGTGTTCGTGGCGGTGGTTGGAGAAGTCAGCCTTGTTGGATTCGCTGGTATTTCTCGTGGCAGGTAACCTGGCAGGCAGACAGGGGGGCAGGCACGCAGGCAGGCAGGCAGACAGGGGGGCATGCACGCAGGCACGCAGGCAGGCAGATGAAGGATATTCAGGACCTGAAGCATGACCTTGCGTGTGGTCTGCTTAGAGAAGGAAGGAACGTCTCCTTAACAATGCTATCTGCTGTCAATCACATTCGCCTGTTCCAGTGCTGGAGTGGAGACAGTCAGCCTTGTGGATTCCTACTTGAGGTAAACATACTTCACCACAGTGGAAAAAAACACACACGCTCTTTAAGGTAACATTTTTCTCCCGCTCCATCTCGGTTTCCAACCGTCGGTAAAAACAAACATTTTTCTCATTTGGATGTGTTATGATGCGAGTGAGTGATAGCAGCGGTATCCCAAGACTAAGTTCAGGGGCTGGGTAGGACAGAGCTGGTTATCAGGCCGTACGCTCCCGCCCTGGGTAAACATTTGTCTCGCTAGCTGTCTGTTAATAACAAACTGGGCTTGGTGAACACTTTATCAGTCGAACGCTGAGGTCTTTATTCATACGTCATCTCTTCCCACCTTGACGCATGTTGCTTCCTCCACAGTCCCAGACTAAATCACCCTGAAAGTCACGAGGACAGAGTGAAGCTCTGTGGCATCATGGCCTCGTATAGAGGGAGAAAATATACCAAATGCACGAGGCAGAAATATGTGTGCATCTCTCAACTAGACACCCATGCAACACGGAGAAACACCCCCGACGGCCTACTGTACGTGCTCCGCGCAAAATGCCACGGGCCCCCGTTCGAATCATTGCGACGCCGCGTCCATCGGTGCGAAGCGTGAAGCCGAGTCGAGATTAAAATCATCCGCAAAACTGATAATTATTTAATCAGGACGCCTTGTTTTCCTCCTCCATCTTTAATGGTTGTGGGTGCTTGTCATAGGTTGTTGAAGTACTCCTCATCATGACAAGTCAATTTCACCAGGGAGTGTGCAATGGAGGAATTACCTCGGAGATAAAGCATACACACACACACACGCCGCAGGGGTAGCTGCGCATATGTCAATGCCTGTCTTCCGCTAGCTACAGAGACCACCGGGGTCTGACACGCAGGCACTCGGCACTGGCAGAGAAGCCATATACGCGTGAGGCGCATGTGAGGGAGGAGCCAGAGGCATCCTTGAAGCCTTCCTGAGTCATGCTGGTTAACCGACTTCCCTCAAGGGCATGTTACAACAACATCCCCCCCCGTCCCCCGTCCCCCCGTCGTCCCCCGACGTCCTGGATCACAGACCGGATTGGACTTGGCCCAATTCGAAAGCTCTGGCAGTTAAACGTTACTGCAAACGGTCACGCTGGAGCTCGGGGGGAACCGATGAGCGTTCGCACCCACCAGCCCCAACGTCTGCAGCGTGTGTAGCTGGAGAAGGTCATCATTTGCATGAGAAGGCGTTCGTAATAGACTGTCTCTCGGTTGTCCCATTTTCTTTGGGCGATCCTGTCGTTCTCCAGTCTTCAGTTTTTAAAAGAAACTCTCTTTTTTTGTACCTCAAAGTAACTTGAATGAGAGAGTGGAAATGATTTTTTGTTGTTCTGGATTCCAAACACAGGGCAGTGTGTTATCATGGAGGACGAGATGCACAGTAAGTAATTAAGTCTTGAACCTCAAAATACTGCACAAAGGATATCTAATGGAAAAGAGCGGGAAAAAAGAATATTCTTCAGAAAGCTGTTGCTTTGTGAAAATTATTTTCTTGCCAGAAATAAGTTATAGGCCTACCTTTTCTGAATGGAATGAAAATAAAACATGAAAATGTGACCCAAACTGCTGATGCGAGGCAGTTTTGTCCTCCGTTTGTCGAAATTGACAACTTCACTTGCCACAGGAGCGAAACCTATGACATTAGATTTCACAGCAAAGATTAATAACACAAAAATGGATCATTTTAACCGGAAGGAAATAAAACTTTTCCAGTACATGAAAAATAATACAGTATATTCTTTCCTGGCCGCTCTCCAGAAAACAATACTTTTCTTCTGTGTTTATTTAATAAACTGTGTTAGAATTCACAGGGACTGCGTGGGGGCAGTGCTTAATGGAAATGATGTCTGTGTTTCAAGAAACACCCAACCTGAGAGCAAAGACCAACCAGAGGACACACTTTGGCCACCTATCTATTTCTGCTGCTTTATATAGGTCTGGTAGTCGGTAATGTCAAACCACTGGAGGATAGAATGTCAGGCGCAGTATACGAGCTGGAATCTTGCCTAGGGCGACCCACGACTAATAAGGTCAGGAATAGCATCTGTATTGTGAAAATGAACTCCTACTTAAAAGGACACTTGCCAAACAAACGCTGGGATACTTGCTCTTACTCGTTCCCTCGAATGGCGGTGGATGACCAGCACGCAGCAGCCTTCACAGGGACACGTGTTTGGGTGCGAGGCAAAGGTTCTGATCCTGTGACCTGTGAGTGCTGTTATTGTCTCCCAAGCTACGGCTAACTCTTGCTGGAGAGGATTTTTGCTCGTTGCCATAGAGACCTTAGGAGACGTCCCACTTAGTCGCGGAGATGGAGGGCTGTCCTGAAGGGGGGGCACTGGATATATCGGACTTGCCACCTTAAGTTCTACCCCGATATTTAATACACTATCCCTGCTTTATTCAGCCATGTGACAGGAAGGATATATGAACAGCCGATGACAGCTGTCAAATGATGTTCCCAGGTCCGAATGTTAATCAGACGGATGACGGTCTTGGTGGGTCCACTATCACTACTGTCTTCAGCCATGTGACAGGGAGGTCACACGTTCTGGGGAGAGCCAGCAAAATATGGGACCTCTCGCGCCCACGTCCAGACGTTGACCAGATCGGTGACTGTCTTTTGGTTTCCACCTGGCGAGCTAAACGACGCCATTCTTGCTTCCCAATAATACGTACTAGAAAGCGATTTCTTCCGTTGTCTTCGAGCTTTTACAAATCCCCAAATGAGCGACGGTTAAACAACTCTCCTTGACATTCAAGGAACAATGGGCGTTACACCTCTTTTGAATAGACAGGGCTTGCCAGCCCGATAACAAAATGCCACGCATTGCAAATCGGTGTGAAAATGACTGTCCAGGCTAGTTCACAATGAAGACAACAGGGCCTCCAATTCCCCCCCCCCTCCTCCCCCAGGGGACCCAATAACATTCCCATTAAGGATGCATCCCTGCTCGCTCAGATAACTGTG
The DNA here is from genome assembly GCA_036571765.1 of Plecoglossus altivelis. Taxonomy (NCBI): domain Eukaryota; kingdom Metazoa; phylum Chordata; class Actinopteri; order Osmeriformes; family Plecoglossidae; genus Plecoglossus; species Plecoglossus altivelis. The sequence goes on from BROE01000026.1 coordinate 7,540,854, forward strand.
TCCATATTTCCTGGTAGTCCTCGAGTCTTGCGGGGAGGAACAGAAAAAAAAAAACGGCATGTCCCTTCCTGCTGATTAGCCCAAGCCGCCCAGTCTGAAAAGGCTGTGCATAATATTCACATCATTTCACACCACATGTCGTCCCAAATAACTGCTGCCCAGAGAGAGCTCCTCTGCCTGGCGCATTGAGCCCCTCGGTGCCAGCCTCTCTCTCTTAATCGCTCTCTCTCTCGCTCAATTTATTTGGTGTATTCTCTTCGTTCGTATTGTTGCATGTCGCTTGGTCTCCCTCTCTTCTTTTCCCTCCCTTTGTTCCCCTCCAACTCTCTCTCTCTTTCTCTCTCTGTCCCCCCTTCTTTCCTCTCTAGTTTTCTTCTCCCTACGCCTGTTATCCCTCTCTCACTGACATAATGCACATGCACAGGTTTGGCAGTGCGTGCACTGACAGATCTGCACAAGCACATGCGTGCATGCGAAGACCCCGCATGCTTGCGCGCACAATCGTAACGTGTTCATACAACTCACGTACCCATCACGCTCCCTCACGACTAGCGACATACTACAGAGGTTGCCTCCCCGTGCTAGCGTGCCCGACATCAACTTTTGAGAATCAGTCACCGTCCCCGCAAGGGTTGTATCATAATGGCTTCCGAAAGGAACCCGAAACTCAGCAAAAAAAAAAACAGCGAGGCGCGTTGGGATCATTTTTTCCAAATCCTTCAGCTTACTCCGCGGCAGCCTCTTCGCCGGCCTGGCATCCTGTGCCGCTCCACTCTGAGCCTGTTTTTTGGTTGATGGCAATTACAACTGCAAACACAAAGGGAAACGGAATAGAGCCACCCAATGATCAGGTGACATAACATGATTTCTGTCCCGCACACCTCCACGCCCGGACTGTGCCTGGACGCTTTGCGTTTCTGCGCGCTGAGCCATCTTGTGCAAATAAGCTACCGGCGGTCTCCCCACGGTCGGCTTCAGCGGGGCGGCGTTTCGATACGCCTTTGGACTTAATTGAGAAGGACCTCGGATGAGCCTTTCCCCCCCGAAAGCAATCTCCCCCGGCACCCAACTCTGTCGCCCTTTCAGGCTTCTTCAGTCCGTCTCTTGCCACCGTGCTCTGGCACAGTCCGAGCAGGTTGTCACCATCCAAGTATTGACCTAAGACGCCAAGAAAATAGCTTTCGCGCTCAGTCGAGAGAGGCAAGAGGGCGCTTGCTTTGTTGTGGCGAGGTAGTTGGACAGTTTGGTTGGATATTCATACAATGCATACTTGATAAGGATGCTATGTATATGAGACTTTTGTAACACTGGGAGGTAGGGGTGGGGGTGGTTGGGAAGGGGGGGGGGGTAGGGGGGGGGGCAAAACATTGTATTGATCTTGAGCTGCACCAGGGTCTTTTGTCACGCGGTGCCACTGGCAAAGAGGGATGGAAGACGCTGTGTTTTTGGTGGAAGACAGCCAGGCGCCACGCAGTCGGGAAAGAACACGACTGCTCCGAAGAGAGGGCGTTGAAGCAGATCCCCCTCCCCCCAACCCCCTTTAGCCCACCCCGCCGACGCTGAATCATCGCCAAAACTTTTCTTTTCCTCCTACAGAAAGTTTCAAACACGCAGGTCGCGCGCTCACGAGGCCCGTCGCAAAAATCTTGTGACGGCCTTAGACGAATTACATAACAGGGGGTCGTGGTCACCAAGTTTGTGTTGGTCATGCTTGGGTTGGGGGTAGGTTGTGCCAATTGTTTTAGTGTCGGAGCGACCAGCTCGTTCAGAAACGGTGTGACTTAGCAGTCTGCTCACACGGGCCCACGGCTCTCTTTAGGACAAACAGAGCAGTCTCTTTTCTGATGGAAGCGGAGCAGTCTAAGTGCATCCAATGTTTATAGCCCCTTAAATATTTCTCTCCTCGCACCGGAGCCCTCTTCTGCCGCACACTGGCATCTCTGTTTGGTCCCTTTGTGTGCAATATTTGCACCTGTTCCAGCTCTCTCCCTCTCTCTCCCCCTCTCCTTCTCCCTCTCTCTCCCTCCCTCTCCTTCTCTCCGTGGCTCTTTCTCCCTTTTTTTCTTCCTTTTTTGTATGTGTTTCTTCACCCTGCTTCTAGGTGCCTTTGAGAAAATCCACTGGCAACTCCAGTTATGTAAATTACCCCAACAGTCGTTTGGGCGAGGAGAGAACATATTGCTTGTTGCAGTGAGGAAGTGTGTGTTTTTCTTTCTCCTCCTTGTCTCCCTCTTCTCTCACTCTCTCTCTCTCTCTCTCTCTCTCTCTTCGTCTCTCTTCCTCTCTCTCTCTCTCTCCCTCTCTCTTTCTCTTCCTCTCGCTTTCTCTTCCTCTCGCTTCCTCTATCTCTCTCTCTCTCCCTTTTCCTCTCTCTCTCTCTTCCTCTCTCTTCCTCTCTCCCCCTTCCCCCAGTCTGTATGGGAAATGCATTCTGTTGCTTCCACAGCTTCAGAGTTTGTGTTTATCATGGCTCTGATGATGCTATGTTAGGGAGCAGCCTCTGTTCTCAAGGGACCACTCCTTGTGGTTTGCACCTCCCCTGGCATCTTTGCCGGTTAAAATAAAGATACGGCTGCGCTGCCGCAGGAAGACGAGGAAGTCCTGATCCAGAACCAGAACAGGGAAGACGATCAAATACTGGAGCGCTAGCTGAGCATGAAGGGAAAACAGGAGCCCCTGGAGCTCAAAGCCTGGAAGCTGGAATCTAAAGTGTGGATTCAGGAATGTGGAATGTGGAATCTCGCAGCTTATTACGGAAGGAGCCCACGGCAAAACTGGGAGACACAGAGCGAGCCAGAGATGCACTAAAGAGTGTCAATATATCAGCAAAATTGAATTAAAATGTCATTAGGGAAATCATTACCTGCCACTTCGGCAGCGGGATTTGGTTAATTCACTGAACGGATTGTGTCTTCGAGGACGTTTTATCAAGGATGGCTGGCTGGCTTGCTCTCCGGGAACGAGGACAAATTCATAACACTCCAGAAGTAAAGCCTGAATTCAATCAACACTGCCTTAGCAATGTTGATGGAGTGTATTTGACTGGTGAAGCATACACTTGTACACGGTCCTACCTATGCTGTGGTGCAATTGAAGGGAGAACACTTGGGAACTGATCGATAACAGGTAGTACACTGTGTGTACGCCACAGTACACGTGTTCTTTATTCATCCTCAAGGAGAAATTGCAGCCTTTGCACCATGTACCTTTGCTGCTTAGAAGCCGAGTTCTGCCTTCGATTGTTCCAGAACGATTCAGACTGTTCCAGAACAATTCAGACGGTTCCAAGGGTTCTATGTTCTTATTCTTGCACTACATGAATGCCTACACACACAAAAACAACCATAACAACGTATGTTCTTGAAACAAACTCTAACTGGTGAATGAGAACATGCCGTTCTCCGAAAAAGGACAAAAAGCCACCGGGAAAATAATCTCGACTTCGCAAATGTCTCTCCACATCCGTCACGTCTTCGTCACCTTCGGCACCCCACCAGCCATTTCCGCTGTCCAACTGGCAGCGCGACAGGATTCCCTCAGCAGCAATTTGGGTTGTTCCGTGTCGGCTCAACACTCAGCACACCTTTGGTGTCGTGTGTCCCCCCCTCCCCCCCCACCAGACAGTCGTCCTGGGAATCTACTGGGAGAGCATGCGTGTCGTCCAAAAAACATACAAGGTTGCCCTTTGAGACAGATGCAGAACGCCCCATTTGGTCCGGTCTAAATCATATCAGCATTGCTTTTGTCTGTCTGGGCGGCAGAGGGAGAAGCCCCCCTCCCCCCCTTACTGTAATCAGTGTTTGAGTCTCAGCAACTCCATGACAACTCCCAGCATGTTGTCTGCCTCAAAAAAAAAAGTACCCTGAAAATTTGCCGTGCTGTACTGTTTACAGTACTGTCAAACCAATCATCTGGGGAATCCGATATCATCGGGGGAACTTTTCGATTTGATGGGGAAGGGTGAGTCTCTGAAACTGTTTGCTCAGTAGACAGGAAGAGAATGCCTTCCACAGAGGTCATCTTGCCCAGCATGAATGGCACCATAAGACCACTGTGGGACATCCAGGAAATGGGACACCCTTGCAAGACCACTGACACACACACACACACACTCACACACCGCATCCAAACACACACACCAGCCTGCTAAACGCGTACTCACAAACACATCCCGCTGTCTACCCACACCTCAGTACACACACAAGCGTGATCACCTGCGACGCCCGTCACACACACACACACACGCTCATACACACACACACACACCCACCCATACACACACCCATGCATACACACACCCACGCGCGCGCTTCGTTGAAGCTGAAGAAGCTGATGTTGAACATTTTGAATGCTACGATGAGGTATTTCAGTCTTTGGGCCCATACAGAGATGTGTTGTGGCGCACAGCGGACAGACTGCCAGCAGCTGCCTGCATGGACACAGTAATAATGATCTCTCTATGACAGATCTGCAGTTATCTGCCATAAGATGCTCGTTTTGCAGTAAGTCGCGCTGCCATGGAAACCGTAGACAGAAGACGAGGCTGAAGCAGACCTATCCGATAGGTCCAGAGGAGCGTCCGACAAGCCAGCAGATTTGGGGTCAAAGTCATTTATCAGTTGCATTCCGGCAGACCCACGGTCAACATTTCCTGTGGTTGACCTATACGGCCCATAAACCACAGCGACAGATTTCATGACGTCCTCCTGAAAACTGCTCTGGAACAGTGGCATGTTGGAACTGTTGTTTTTGCTTCCGTTCGTCCTTGACTTCTGCAGCGTGAATCGCGGTTTACAAAGCTTGTAAAGAATGACTTATAACCAGCAGGATGTTTGCTGGCATATGAACATTCTCCCTTAAACGTACACGTGAATATTTTAATCACACAAGGAACAGCTATGCCCAGTTAATTGGTTTCTAACCAGACTGCACGCATTTGATATCGCTACAATTTTATTACCACAAATGAATTCAGTTCCTGCAAGGACAACTGTCTTGCAGCCAGGATTTTTCTGCTAAACTGCCTCATTTGGTTCGCCCAGTTTTCTCAAACTATATTACTCAACCAATCCCCTTCTTTGATGAACCAAGTCCCTGATGGTGTCTGGTCGTTTTAAGTACGCTTACTCCCATCTGACGTTTATCCAGTTTTAACTGGTAATAGGCAATCCAGGAAAAGGCCTGTGATCCTACTTCTAATGTGCTAAGAGAATAGGGCTTTCGAACGTGTCCGTACCCTCGCTTCTGATTGGCTAATCGAGCCGTCTCACATGATTGCGCTCGCACCGTTATCAGACGCCGATCTGCCAACCCTGAACCGAGCACCTTTGCCAAGTCTTCCATGTTACTTTAATCACTCCTTTGCAAACACAGTGAATTCATAATTAACAAGGTGAAAGTCGTTTGGTTCATGAGGTTGAACATATGACTCATTTAGTTCCTTTAACCCAGAACATTAATTATACTCTATTACAATTCAATGAATCACTTTGCTTAATTGACCGGAGAAGGAATGTTTTACAAAATCTCGTTGGGTTCTGCTGAGTCAAAGTCGCACGCTTGGACTACCTCAGGGTAACCTCTTTTTTTTGTCAATAGACCATCCGGATTGAACCGGTTACAAAGGGAAGCCGTAGTGAAAAACGACACTTCGACTCAACACAGGCTCCGATCAATGAGCTCGTCTGCTTTTCAAACAGTCTTACGGTCTTCAGCGTCGCACTCATTCTCGCTAAGCACCCTTCCTGTCCACGAGAACATCACGTCACCCTCAGCAAAAAACAACCATGAACCGCCACTTCGCAACCAAACGACTCTTCTTAATTATACTGCTGATGTATTGTGTTCACACCCTGGACTGCTCTGTGTCCTGGCTCCTTAACAGAGACAGTGGATAACCATGTGGGCTCAATCAATTCAGCTTTGTTTTATCGAGGCCGAGCGCAAACAGAGTCAATCGAGGATTTATAAGACCTGAATGAACCGCTTCCCGTCGAAATGATCGCCGAGAGTGGCTGTTCTCCTGGGCGAGATGTGCGGACTCACAATGATTCAGTAGTTAGCTGGTCCTAATGGCCTGGGCTGATCCTGACCGCTTGAGGACGACCTCTGGTTAAGACGAATTAAGCCACGATAATTGTTTAATATAACGACTCCCCGATGGTCGTAAAGTGCTCTGTTTTGTACCTCCTCCCCACGCATCGATTTGATTGGTCCTTTGAATTGCTTGGGAACATTGATTCGGTGCAGAAACCAACCCTGGGCTCTCAGCTTGAAACAAATGAAGCATGGTGGGAGGTCATTTCCGCTTTCACACTGGCTCACTACAGTTATGAGGAGTCCAAATATTTCAAACCATTCAGAATGTCCAAACCTGTCTTCCCGTATACCCCCTCCCCCCCCCCTCTCTCTCTGTTGTCAAACCTGCCTGAACATAGTTTTGGCTGAAGACTGACAAGTTTTAGACAGGAGCACTTGGAAAAGTAGCACCCCTGTAGTTCCGTTGAAGCCGAGACAATCCTGGACCAATCATTAGACCAAGAGCATGTCGGGTCAGTCTACCGCGTGAGACCACACCAGCCGGAAGCTCAACGTGGCGCTGCCTAAAATCTCAGTTCTAAAGCTTCCGTCTACGTTTTGAGCACTAACCAGAGCAGCGTAAGGACTGGCATCTTTCCACAGCTGTGATGCTCAGTCCACTCGACGATAGGTCTGTTGCACGCACAGGAAAACAGACGCCTACCTGTGGATGCCTGTTAGGGCGTGGCGTCCAACTTCGTCCTTCCTACCAAGGGAACGAAGAAGGACTGACTCGATGAGCCAGCTCGTGGCTGAAAATCTGCAGGGTCGGCCGGCGGGTCTAAAAGGCGAAGCCTTAGGCGTCACTGTCAGACTCCCTGCTTGTGTGACGACCGGAGGTTCGTCGTCTCCATCGAAAGCTCGGCGGGGAAACGCACCAGATTTCACTTATTTACTTGCTGCGCTTTACTTTGCCAGAGCTCTCAGAGAAAAGGCTTCGGTAAACAATTTGCTCACGATATTACATGAAAAGGATATAGACCGGCTTCCCAGACACGGATTAAGCTTAGTCCTAATCTAGAAACTTTTCTCCAACAGAGATCTTCTTCGAAGGTTTTTGTTGTTGTTGTTTTTTTCAACTTCCGGATTGGGTTTTACCCCCGTGTACGAAGAAACTGGGCTCGCGCAGCAGTCGTCCATTAATGACCGTCCTTGTCGGTTTGCGTCATCTTACGATGACCTTGCGCTGGGTTTCTCTGCGTGGTTTGAAGTCTGCTAAACGTTGGAAGGTTTTGCAAGGGGGCTTTCCGAGGTCTGATTCAGGCACGGCCCCCAAACCTCCAGAGACCCTGACAACTGCTCATTATGTCGTTCAGCTCTTATGCCCTTAGACACCAACTGGGCTGCCCTGCCACGGTAATGAACACTTTCGCCCCGATTTTCTTTCCATTTCAATTTTCTTTTCTATTCGTTTCAATTGCCTGATATCTGCGCGTGCTGATTAAAGGCAATAACATGCCAACTTGTCAGCGGTATTTCTAAACCCACACACGACGCGCACCTTCTGCACGATATATGTACAGACTCAACTGGATGGATGAGGGGTGATGGCATTGTCAACATACATGCAAACGCAGATGCACACGCCCACACACACACACACACACACACACGTACAAAGGCACACACGCAGACTCCTGGCCATTAATGACACACACCGTGTATACATTTGTTTTTCTCATCATCGCGTTGGTGTGTCTGGGCGGCGGTCACCGACTGAGGGATAAGCAGGCACACAGATAGCGACGTTTTAAGGCCGAGACAATCAAGACGTCCTGGAACACCGCTGACTCCGCACCGTTCCCTCTCGCTCGAGGGTGGAATGCGAGAGACTGTGTCAAATCGAGTCTTTCACTTCAGGTTGGAGAGAGGCGGTGTCACGGGATTTCAGCGTTATCCGTTTTGAGAAGCAGAGAGTGCGTCTCTGGTGACTCAATGGGAGCTCATTTCTCTAATCCAATCCTCATAAACCCTCTCTTTGAAAGGCTACAAAACCTGCCCTTGTCTCCCTCCCTCAACTTGTCTTGGCGACCCTCAGCCCCCACCCCCCACCCCCCCCACGCCATCTTGAACACAGAGACGCAGGTAAGGATCGGGGAGGAGGGTGGAGTTAACTAACCGGGTACACTTCGCATACAGATTGAACCAAAGTTGTGGGCGGTTTTGGGGGGTAGGGGTTGGGGGGTGGTGAGAGGGGGGGGGAGACACAAATAGATCTGAGATGTACACCGGAGATGACGACTTAGTTCAACGCTTCACTTCTTCTTCACCGTTATCAACATGTGATTTGAGATAACATTTATATTTTGGAACTGAAACATTTCCCCAGCGTGCGAAGACAAATGAATATAGGCCTGCATATTTTCTTCTTTTTTTTTTTTTTTTCTTTCAGTAGCCTGCTGGCAGAGATGAACACACCGCGGTAAGCATGCCTTTTGACCATCCAATCATCCCAGCCTTCCTTAAGCCCCCCCCACTATTCTTTCATACCGACCAATGGGAAGTGTGGTGGGCACGGCCCAGGGATGAATTGTCGTTTTGTCTGTAGACAGCAAAAGCGTGAAGCGACCTCACACATGCCGTTACAGTGGAATACAAGACGCACCTCCTGGGCGCTCAGGACGCAGAAAGTAGATGCGCGTTCGAATTAAATACAGAAATTCATCCGTGAGCAGATACAACGTCAAGTTCACTGACTGTCATCGTTTGCGTTTCAAACGCATAGATTTCGAAAGACTTCCCGCAACTTATCATTATTTTTTTCCTGGGGAAAAAGGATTCATCTGGAAGGTGGTCTGCTGTATACATTCCAATTGTTCCAGCTCATTTTGGATGGACTGTGCGCCTTCACCTGAATATACTGGATCTTACATCACAGAAGTCCTTTTTCTGGTAGGAGTCGATGCGACGGTGTCGGTGAACCGGTCAGGTGGACGTCAGTGGCGGTTTCTCCAAGTTGCGGCGTGCGTAATTTATGACCGTATGCAAACCTTTTCTCACAGAACGATTTTCTCGTCAGATTCATAGTTCATTTCTTGCTCGTTTCCATAAATTATCTTCATTGAACATAAATTGACTGTCATTAACCGGGACTGATGCCTGCAACTTCAGCATTGAGCTTAATTCTTCACTGCCTGCCGAATAAGGTGAAGTTGAATCCAATAAATGTAATCGCCGGTTATGGAATGTTTTACACGTATGGAGATAAATATCAATAACTACCAACACGTCTGTCTTTCATTTAGATGTATTTTTACATAATTAAATACAAGGTTATTATTTATAACCTCAGTGGCATTTTAAAACGTGCGCGCTAAAGCTGTTTTTTGTGTTCTTTTTTGTTGCAGATTTGTAACATTTAATTAATGAGGAATTACCACGTTCCTAGTTGATTAAGGAAATAAACACAGGCGACTCCGCCAACATACACATATACACAGTGAGAGAGAGAGAGGCTGCACACGCACACACACAAACGCGCGCTTTTAAAAGGCCGCGTTCTCACCGTTCCGTGCATCTCTCCTATCCAGGGCTCGTCCAGCGTGCGGGGAGAATGAGGAGTCGTCGGGGCGGGGGGAAGCATGACAGGCCGGTGTGTCCCTGTTAGACTGGCGCCCCTCATGTTTCTATGGAATTGCGTAGCTCTAAGCCTCCTCCTGATCTGGGTGTTCGCCGCGCCCAGCCAGACAGTCGCCGTGCCGGGCTTCAGCGATGCCCTGGGACCGTACAGCTGGCTCCTCTCCGACAAAGGCCCCTTCCACCACTCGCAAGAGTTTGTGGACTTCACGGAACGCTACCAGCAAGGGTTCAGTACCAAGTATAAGATATACAGGTGAGTCAGACAGCAGGGCAGGGCGGTCTGGTTGGGGATGTGGTGGTGAGACAGGGCTGTTCAAGTCTTGGGTGCTTTCCTTAGGCAATGAGCCAGCAGTACAGTGTGTGTGTGTGTGTGTATGTATGGGTGTGTGTGTGTGTGTGTTACTGTTTGTCTGTGCGAGCAAGTGCACTACTGTGTGTGTGTGTGTGCTACTGTGTGTTTGTGAATGTGTCTGTGCGAGCAAGTGCAGTACAGTGTGTGTGTGTGTGTGTTACTGTTTGTCTGTGCGAGCAAGTGCACTACTATGTGTGTGTGTGTGTGTGCTACTGTGTGTTTGTAAATGTGTCTGTGCGAGCAAGTGCAGTGCAGTGTGTGTGTGTGTGTGTGTGTGTGTGTGCTACAGTGTGTTTGTGAATGTGTCTGTGCGAGCAAGTGTAGTACAGTGTGTGTGTGTGTGTGTGTGTGTGTTACTGTTTGTCTGTGCGAGCAAGTGCAGTGCAGTGTGTGTGTGTGTGCTACAGTGTGTTTGTGAATGTGTCTGTGCGAGCAAGTGCAGTACAGTGTGTGTGTGTTACTGTTTGTTTGTGCGAGCAAGTGCACTACTGTGTGTGTGTGCGTGTGTGTGTGTGTGTGTGCTACAGTGTGTTTGTGAATGTGTCTGTGCGAGCAAGTGCAGTGCAGTGTGTTTGTGTGTGTGTGTGTGCTACAGTGTGTTTGTGAATGTGTGTCTGTGCGAGCAAGTCCAGTACAGTGTGTGTGTGTGTGTGTGCGTGTGTGTGTGTGTGCATGCGCGCTACTGTTTGTGAATGTGTGTCCGTGTGAGCAAGTGCAGTACAGTGTGTGTGTGCGCGTGTGTGTGTGCTACTGTTTGTGTAAGCAAGTGCACTACTGTGTGTGTGTGTGTGTGTGTGTTTGTGTGTGCACGCGCTACTGTGCGTTTGTGAATGTGTGCCTGTGCGAGCAAGTACACTACTGTTTGTGTGTGCTATTGAGTGTGTTTGTTTATGTGTGTCTGTGCGAGCAAGTGCACTACTATGTTTGTGTGTACTTCCTGTGTATGCCACTGTGTGTGTGTGTGTGTACATGCTACAGGGTGTGTATGTGCTATGGGCTGTGTGCGTCAGGTGTTGCAGGTGTGTGTTGTGACGCGGCGTAGCGCGGGTCATGTTCTGATGGCACAGCAGGGCGGCAGCTCCGAGGGTTGTGACGGAGCCTGGCGCTGGGCAGACGGGTTCGGGGATGCCGCCAGGCCCCAGATGGAGAATGTTATGCCTTTCTGGTCCCTCAGACATCACACGTCTCTCTCTCCCTCGCTCGCTCTCTCCCTGTCGCTCTCCCTCGCGTTCTCTGTCTCTCACTCTCTCGCTCTATCTCACCATCGCTCTCGCACTCTCGCGCCCGCTCTCTCGCCCTGCATTTCTCGGTCTCTTTCTGTTCCTCCCTCTCACCTTCCAACTCTCCATTCCTCTCCACGCCAGCCCATATCCCTTCTCTCTCTTTCCCTTTTCTTGCTTTCTCTCTACCTCACCCCTCCACCACCTCTATCTCACCCTGTCGTGTTCTGCGGCGCTCAGGGAATTACTGGGGAAAGGTGGTGTTGGTGGCGGTGGGGGGGAGGGGGAGGGGAGGGGGGCTTAGAGACCAGACGAGCAGGAGAAGACGACCCAGGTTGCTACCTCGATGTTTTAACACCCCCTACTGGTGACATGCAGCAGAGCGCCCCCCCTTCCCTCCCTCCCTCCTTCCCTCCCTCCCTCCTTCCCTCCTTCCCTCCTTCCCTCCTTCCCTCCTTCCCTCCCTCCCCCCCTCCCTGTGGAAGTCAAACCCCTGGTCCTTGTGTCCTTGTAAGACAATGTCTTTAACATCCCCCCCCGCCCCCGCCCACTGTGGCTGGCACCCGTGCCAGCCTCTCCACAGTCGATGCTTGTTCTCACGGTCGATGAGCGAAAATCATTTCGCTGCACATTGTTTTTGTCATCCCCGCAACCAAAATTTCTAGTAAATCCTCGTTCCCGCTGTTTCCCCGCTTCCTGTTTCTGGTTCTGAGCTGCGTAGGATGTTTACTGCCATGCACTCGCCCATACTCAGGCTCTCCCGTCTGGGCAAGGGATCGTTTGCTGTTAACGAGCCAAACCTCCACAGTGTCGCATGAGGAACAGGTTATATGTTTTAAGAATAGAATAATAATGAATTCATCTAGCAGAAACGGTCCTCTAGAACAACTCACAAGACAGGAACTCCACCTCATGACCGCTTAACCCAAAGGCAAGTGTTCTAACCGCTGAGCTGTAGCCCCGCATGTGTTCCACTCAGCCTGAATGTCCTCCACAGCTTCGTGGTCCAGGGCGTGCCTGGGTCTGTCTCTCCCCCCAGCCATAGGGGGTGTGAAGGCCTCCAGGACAGCGTGAACGTGGCCCCTGCCTCCAGCACAGCTGACAGCAAGCTCATAGACCAGAGGGCTTATGCTTCTTGACAAGTTTGTGATGGGGTGTTATGTAGCGCTGAGGTCCATGGCAGTGTCTGCTCCAGAGTGGTGTGTGTTTGTGTGTGTGTGTGTGTGCCGTGCTTATGCGTGTGCTTGTTAGTGTGTGTATGTTGGCTTGTGCCTCGTGTGCTTGTGTGTGCGCTGCGTGTGTGCATCCCTGAGTGCTCCATGTGTGTGTGCCTGTGTGCTCCGTGTGTGTGTGCCTGTGTGCTCTGTGTGTGTGTGCCTGTGTGCTCTGTGTGTCCGTGTGTGCTCCGTGTGTGCGTGTGCGTGTGTGCTCCGTGTGTGTGTGTGTGCCTGTGTGCTCTGTGTGTCCGTGTGTACTCCGTGTGTGCGTGTGCATGTGTGCTCCGTGTGTGTGCCTGAGTGTTCCGTGTGTGTGTGTGTGCCTGTGTGCTCTGTGTGTCCGTGTGTGTGTGTGTGCTCCGTGTGTGTGTGTGCGTGTGTGCTCCGTGTGTGCCTGTGTGCTCCGTGTGTGCGTGTGCCTGTGTACTCCGTGTGTGTGTCTTCCAGCAGCCCCATGGAGAGTTCTCTACTGGAGGATGCACTCAGAGTGGGCAGGAATGCAGCTCTTCAATAAGGAGATGGATGGCTCCTGAGCGGTAGCTGTTTGTGCGGCCTGCGAGGGCTGCATGAATTAGCGTGTGTGTGCGTGAGTGTGTGTGTGTGCGCGTGTGTGTGTTCATGCGTGTTCGGGCGTTCGTCTGTGCGTGTGTGTTGGGGTGTGTGCGCTTGTGTGTGTGAGGTTGGAAGCTTGGCACCGGTACACTGAAATACTGGCATTTGTGATGTGAAGCTACAATATGATGGATGACAGAAGGGACTGGTCCGATATATTGATTATATAAATTGGTTTAGTACGGGTGAATGTGTGGGATGAGAATGAATCTTTTAACTGGATCAATGAGAAAGTTCTGCAGTATAACTAGCAGTTGATCTGGGATCCTATAGGCTGTTGATATCGAATTAAGCCGGATTAGAAGTCGTTTGTGTCGACCCGGTCATGAAAGTAATGTCAAACGAGTACATCCTGAAGTAAAGACTTGTTAGAAACGTCTGCCTTCGGTGTCTCGATCCGTTCAAACTTGGTTCTGATGGTGTTGATGGCCTGGATCGGATATCTTCACACTCACTTGAACATGCGAGCCGACGTAGCTCCCCTTTGTCTCATTCCTCCCCGTCTCTCCCTCTCTCTCCCCCTCTCTCTCCCCCTCTCCCTCCCTCCCCTCGCTCGTTGACTTCTCAAACAGGGATCATAACTTGCGCAATTAGAGAAGTTGACATGTGCTCTGCTGAATGCGCAGCTGCTCTAGCTCGGAGCTGGCGTGGGTGAACGCATGTTCCTTGGCTGTTTACTTGGTTTCTTTGAAGTAGTCTCCATCAAAAGACGACTTTTTTTCTTCTTCTCCTTCTCTCTTCCTCCCGTTTTGTGGCTGTAAAAACTCCAAATTCATCTGATGGCTTGCACTCGTGGAGATGAGTCACCGTCACGTTAAATTACAGTCAGGCAGATAAAGGAGAGAGGAGCCTGAGAAGACCTTCCTCCGTTTTTGGGGGGGGGGGGGGGGGGGGGGGAAGCTGTTTACTGTAGCGTTCGCAGGCAAGGTCTTGCAAATAAACGTTGTCGAGCAGGACGGAGCGAAGCGTGAAGGTGTCTAGTCCGCTCTCTGGATCTCAGGTAGAGAGGTCCTTGAAGTAACTTTGATCCAAACAAACGGTTTGTTATTTCGGTATCTGGGGTAAACCACCCCTACGATGGAGCCATCGTAGCTCTCTCTCCCATTCCTCTAGTGTCCTCGTGTGTTTTCGCTGCTCGCCGACCGCCAGCCCTGAAATTCTTCCTTCCACCGACTGCACAGTAGACATTTGGAGACATTTGGAGCCTAACCCTAACCCCCCCCCCCACCCACCCCCGCTCTGTTAAACCCAAACGCCGCTGAGATAGACGAACTGATCATTATGGGTATGGCTTATGGCGGTGCGCACAAGGTGGACCCTCAGAGGTGCCAGAGTGGCACGAGATCATGGAGGTTGTTGTTTGCACCTGAGGGCTGAGTGGCGACTGGCGACTGGCTTCTCCGCTCAGGAGTCTGCTTCTCCTTAGAGAGCGGCTGTTTTGACGGACAAGAGAGGGACCCCTGCCTGCTGCCCCCTCCCCCCCTCCCCTCCCCTCCCCCCGGAGCTGGTTCCTCCTCTGTGATTCCATGTTGGCCCCCCAGGCCCAGCAGGGGGCCTGTCAGGTAGCTGTACAAGGGACCCCTGCCGCTCTGCACAGCACCGCCTCGCCTCAGAGAGGAAGGGAAGGAGTGGATCCGACCGGCAACCGTGCTAGACGACCTCGTTCTGCTTGTTTTGTGTGCGGGGGGGTGGAGGAGGGGGTGGAGGAGGGGGGTGTGTGGAGGGAGGGGGGGTGTGTGGAGGTGTTAGTTGGGCGTGTGTGTAGTTGTGGATTGTGTGCATGCGGGAGTTTGGTTGCGTGTGAGTTTTGAGTTACCGGCGGCTCCATCCATAACTGTCCATCAGCGGCACCCGGCAAGAGGCTAACTGTGTCCATCACAGTTAAGCTCGCTCTCTCTCTCTTTTCCTCCCACTCTGCCTCTCTTTTTTCCTCTCTCTCTCTCCCTCTCTCTCTCTCTCCAGCCCTCTCTCGTCCTCGCACACTCTGTCCTCATGGCAGGAGAAACCCTAATGGTCCCTCGTTACGGTGGAACGCCAACATGAAACAGGCCCTAATGAGCTGAATCCTGCAAGGGAATTTCAGTTGTGTTTTTCCTCAGGGGGGGTGTTCTCACTGGTGTGGAGTTTGATTGACAGCAAGTCTGGACTCGGGGGTGGGAGGATAGGGGGGGGGTGTTGTACCGAGGCTTGAGCAACAACACAATTAGTGTTTGCTGTGTGTGTAGCTTCTGCGTACAGCTTTTCTTTTTTTTTCTCCTCCCGCTTGCTTCACGTGTGTGTATGTGTGTGTGTGTGTGTGTGTGTGTGTGTGTGTGTGTGTGTCTGGCTCCGGAAACCAGCCTTATCGCCTGCCCCTTAGATGTGAAACATACACGCTGTACGTGTTCTAATGGTGTCATATACCAGGTCAAGAGGCTGCTTCTAAACTTACCTCTCCATAACAGGTTTGGCCCCTGGCCCTCGGCCCTCGGCCCCTGGCTCCGGCTCGTTATGGGCCTTATCTCGGCCGAGTAATCTATGCATCGAGCCTTGTCTTCAGCAGAGCCCAGTGTGCATGGAGCAGATAAAGACAGCTGGCGTGCAGCAACACCAGGCTGAATATCAAGCACCTTTATCGGAAGACCTTTCCCTTTCAGCTGCCTTGGAACCAGCGGGCCTCCAGCCATGATTATAGACTGTCTGTCCGCCAAGAAGTCAAAGTGGCTCCAAATAACCCCAGACCGAACCATTATGCAAAAGGGGGAGAAAGGAAAGGCCGTGTTTCTGTTGGATTCATTTCTGGGGATTTTTTTTTTCCTTTTGATTTCTGCAAGCAGCACAGGGCAATTCTCCCAGCTTGGGAGAATCAGCATGAGAGTGTTCATCTTTGAGAAAATACTGTGGAAGATTCAGATAAGACAGGCGAGATGGTGGTCGGAGTGTTTTCCGCCCAGCGTGGACTGAGTCTGCCGACGGCTCTCATCGGGAGAGGCAGGCTGTGGCCTGTCCACTTTTCAATTGGAACAATAAGACCCAATTTAATACTTTTTCCGAAACACAAAACCCAGTAGGGGACGTGGTTGAAATAAAACACTCAGTTATGCTAGATGCTACAGTCCTGGGGAGTCTGTGATTATTATTCGCCTTGCGCCATTCAAGCCAAGGAAGCATTGCTGCAGCTGAGAGATGT